>JAHUTJ010067803.1:0-13925 GCA_036250325.1 Characodon lateralis
TCCATTTGCACAACAGCCGTGAAACTGATTGTCAATCAGTGTTGCTTCCTAAGTGGACAGTTTGATTTCACAGAAGTTTGATTTACTTGGAGTTATATTGTGTTGTTTTAGTGTTCCCTTTATTTTTATCAGCAGTGTATATTAGGAGATTGTGGCTACATTTCTGCTGTTTTAGAGAAGCAGCTGTTCTGAAGATTAAACGTAGTGCAAAGACGTTACAAACAGCCAACTTACTTATAAGCAATAGCATATAGGAAAGGCTGGCACTTAACAGAAACAGGTGAAGGAGGGGGGACAGGGCAGTGACTCTTTTCAATACACACTGAAACTTTCTGTTGCATTTTATTGAAAGGCCGTTTAACCGTACGAAATGTATGATGGATAATAGGTAACGTACTTTAATACGATAATCTGGCTCATGCCTCTTGGTCATAAGAGTAGGTTTCTTCTCTTGATCCACAAACAGTCACGTTTTCTGTTGCATAATAAATAAACTTTCCTGTCTTTGCTGACAACATAATTTGGGCAAACTATCAAACTATCACCAGTCACATTTTTCCTTTGAACGTGCTTCTCTTCTGGCTCTCAGAGTTGTAGATTATCACTTGTCTTTTTATTGTCTTTTTTTGTGTGAAGCAAAATCTCTCCGGATCTGAAGCATGCTGTAAATAATTTAAGCTTTGGGTGATTAAAGCAATTTCTAATGTATTAGAGTACTACAAAAAAGGACTAGATGGCTTTGATTATTGTCAGCCAAACAACAGCTTCTAATATTTCATTCACATCTCCTCTCTGGCTTATTATTGTGCTCAGATGGCTTTAATGCAGGGTTTCATTAGAGCGGGATGTGGGCCCAGATTTATGCATCACGGTTAAGTGTCAGGACCGCTGAGCCACACTGCAGCAGGCAACAGAAGCCTGTTTTTGACTTCAGATTTATTGTCCGATTGTTCCTTGTTTATCCCGACGGGATTAATTAACAACTGTCTGAGATGCAAAACATACTTAAATATAAGAGAATAAAAAGAGCATATAGAAAATTAAGCATTGCATTGTTCTAGTGAGTATTAACCACTTAATTAGTCCCACGTACTTGGTTGCCGTGACTCAGTAAATGCGGTTTTAATCATGTTTTAGCTATGTTGCAGTGAGGAGGCAAAAGATGATTAATTTACTCTTATAAGAAGCAATCAAGAGAAATAAAAAACATTCAAAAAAAAAAAACATAACGGACAGATGTAAAGTGCATGTTTCAAAATGGAATAAAATTAAGCAATTTAAACTTAGTTTCACTGTTTGTTAGACATGAATTTATTTCTGTTTTAGTTTTGGTAAAGTGTAATTAGTCTGAAATGAGAAAACATTGCTTTCAGAACTGAATGAGTATACCAGGTAATACGAGAATAGGTCCTAGGGCCTTATTTTAGATTAAATACTTTGTATCTATGAAGATTAAATATTTTGTATCTTTGAACAAATAGTTCTGTTTCTACTGTTTACTGTGAACTTTGCCACTCTGTTTTACATTGTTTTGTTCCCAACGTACTTAGAGGTAATCTCTAAACTTGAAACTTGTTTCATATTCAGCTTTTGAGAACAACTGAACACCAATTTCCAAAATCAGATTTTTTTTAAAAACTTTTTTAGATTTTTTGTTGTTTTAATTGAATGGTATATCTTTTTATTGTAAAATTGTAATTAATAAGTTCCCAGTTGATTTTGCATATGGTTTGTCAGAAAAAACACAAAATAAATCTATTTTTTTTTTCTACTATGGCTATATAACCAAGACAAAAACATCCAGGTCTCCACCCAGCAGTGTGGGGGAACCGCTGTGTTGGCCAGTTTGAAGCGAAAGTGCGTTTTCTGTTGATTTAGCATGTGTCTTTGTGTGATCACTGGACGCAGCTGTGTGCTGTCAGTGGATGTGTCTGGAAATGTAGCGGCATAGAAATATCCAGTACACAGCAAAATTAGTTGAAACATGGGAATTACCTGTCTCTGTAGAGAAATAGAGTTAGACTCTTTGGGAATTAAAACATGACAGAGAGGGATTACTTTTGTAGGAGTCTATATATGTTATTTATTTTTAGAAATCTGATGCATTCCTAGAAATAAATAATATACAGACTAAAGAGGACAGAATGCAACTATTTTTCAGAAACGTCTAGATACAGAAAGGGAATGTCACAAGATCTGAGAGTGAACATACATAAAAACTGTAAGAACATCATCCTTTCTCTTTGGATAGCAAAGTGGACAAAATGCTGTCCGGTGTTCCTTGGTCATCTGTTATTATTCTTCACATGCATGTTGTGCAGGTCTGTGGTTACACTGCCGCTTCGGCCTTTTCACCACCACTCATCCAGACCTAGGACAAATTTTCCATGTAACATCATCAGTTATGCGTTCATGCTTTATCCATTCAGGGTCATGGGTCGGAACTGCAGTCGATCCCAGCTGCCAAAAGGATCACTTGGAGCACCTCAAGGACAAATTGTCAGCTGAAATATATTGTGATCGCAAAATAGAAAGAAATTCTGTATTGACAGCGTTGCTCTTTAACTTCAAAATTCCCCCCCCCCACTGCGTGTTTAAGAGGAGGATTAAATTAAAGAGAATATTACAGGCACTCTGGTAGCCCTCTGAGTTTAACTGTTTTACTGCTAATTTACTGAATTATTAGTGTATTAAATTTAAATTGAATGGGAGTGTATATAATTCTAAATGCATTACGGACTGTTTAGTTTGGTTAAAGCTTGGCCGTGTTTGAGTTTATTAGAACGAAGTGGAAAGAGTTGATTTGGACCGGATTGGAATGACTTTGATTTCTTTGAACTTTACTGAAATGAACTGGATTAAATTGAGCTGTGTCAAAATTATGTGTATTGAAATGGACTGCTTGTCATTACGTTTAAATTAATTACGTTTATGATACCTGATTTATTTGGATTCTATAGTCATTTGGATCAAATTCAAACTAACTTTATCAGTTTGAATTTTTCTGAAGTGCATTTCTTTTGAGTTAAAACTGAAACTGACTCAGATTGCAATGTTATTAATGCGGCTGCATTTCACTGAATGGTATTGGAATAACCTGGATAAAACAGAATCATGTTTTGGACAATATCTAAAATAAGTTGGATATTTGTGGGTATTTTTTATTTGATTGGATTAGAAATAATCAGACTGAACTGTTATAGAATAAAATGAGTTAAAGAGAAGAGAAATGGAGAACATTGTCCTGCTTTGTATTGGTTTTTGATTGGAATCTGATTGCTTTAAATTTCATTATATTTGGATTCTGTTGGAATTAATTGAACTGAATTAAACTAGATTGTATTGAAATGAACTGGATTAAACTGAAAGTGCATTTTTATTTGTAATCGATTTTTTTAATCTGAATGCATTATACTAAATTGCATTAAACAGGGAAGCTGGTTGTTTGGTTGCTGTCACTATGAGTGACAGGTCTGACAACCATCTTTACCTTTTGAGACGGAAGAATAAGGTTGGTCAAATGAAAGGGACTAAAATTAAACTGTAAGAGATGGATGTAGTCCAACACATGAGGTTAGGTCATGGGACACAGATGCTCTGCGGACAGTTCTGGCTCAAATGAAATCAGGTTGCCGTGCTAACCTGCCCAGCTACAGTAAGTAATCAGCTTCAGCTGGTTGAGAGGGAGGTAGGCAGGGGGGAGGCTGCAGGGTGGTGGTGATGGTGCAGGGAGGTCAGCTCACTCTTCATTAGGCTGTAATTGAATTTCCGCAGCCCATGCAGGGAGGATGTTCAGCTCTCGCTCTCCCTGCAGGGGAGAGCTGGCTCGCTCCGGCTTCCCAACCTCCCCAATAGTTTCAAGGTTAGCTCGGCTAATGGACTACTTTCTCCATGGATTTCTCGACTAGCCATCTGTCATCTGCATGTCCGACCATGTAGGTGAGCAGGTACATGCTCCATTATGTGATGCTGCTCAAATAGAATACAGCCGGGCAGACACAATTCAGAACAGCAGAAGGCCATGTCTGGCCCTCTAACAGCTGAAACGCACTCAGGTGGTGACTCAACAAGAGACCTACTGTGTCCCAGTGGGAGATACCAACATAAAGATGTGGTAAAGGACAATCATTTAAAACTTGATGAAAAGAAAAGTAAAAGTAAAAGTGATCAACATTCATGAATTGATTAAACAGTAATGGGAAAAAAATAATTGCAGGATTAAAGTTTCAAAAAATTGGCACCTTCTGCAGATTTCTCATTTAACTTCTTAAGCTTATTTTATGACTGATATAAATACATGAAAGAGAAAATGCTAGTAAACAAATAATTCAGTTCATTTCTTTAAAACAAAAAGAAACATGTTATTGATTAAAACGCAGCATGTGTTTACTCGAACATTTCCAGCACAGGATGCCTCTGCAGCTGAAGAACAAAGTTCTAACGTCAAAAATTCAAAAGCTCAGGCCTTTTTGGTTTACATAACATCGATACAGTGCTAATGGCTGCCTGTGTAGTGAAAATGCTCCAAAACAGAGTGCAGAAACTGTCACTTGCATATTTCATTCTGGATTATTAAAGAGATTTTTAGATAATCAAAAAACATATTGTTATCCAATAACAAATAAAATGGAACCCTTGCGGGGTTATTTAAGTCCCAATCGTCTTGTTTTTTTCCAGCTTTGAGTGAAAGTTTGCAAAAAACAACAAAGTTTATAAGTTTGAACATTAAATATCAAAATCATTGTATTCTGATTTCTTTACCTTTTACACAATGTACCAACTTCATTGAGATTGTGGTTGTACAACTGAATGAGTCTAAATGTAATTTAATCACAATTTTTGAGAATGTGGGCTAAAAACATGTTTATTTAAGGTTGTTTTGCTTTATTTGTGCTGTCCTTCAATCTAAACTTACACTTATTTGTGTCGCTTGTGTCACAGTTGACATTAGCTTTCACATTTTTCACATTCTTTTTGTGACACATCTTTGATTTTGACATTTTAGGGCAGTCTTTAATCAGTTAATAATACTCACTTCTTGAATGCTTATTTTGACAACTCCTCAGAGTTTCCCTTTAACTGGTCGGATTTCATGTCTGTTTAAGTTTTGTTTTGCTTCCTCACTTTTTTAACCATTCAAATTACTTAATGTGACTAGTTTCAATATAGTTTTTCGACTATTTCAACTGAAGTCTAAATATTGTAATTCTCAAAATAAACACATTTTTAAATATACAAATCTAATGCCTCTTCACAATAAGATGGCTCCCTGACAAAGACGATGTTCTTCAAAACCATTATTAATAAATTTGAAACTGATTAGATAAATAATATTTCATATGATCCATTGCTGCAAACCAGTGTGTAGTCAGTGCCATGGTCTTTAAAGCAGGGATTGATACCTTTGGCAGTGTGTGCAGGGACCGAGTCTTCCTGGAAAATGAAATGAGCATCTCCATTAAGTTTGTCAGCAGAGGGAAACACGAAGCGCTCTAAAATTTCTTGATAGACATCTTTGGACTTAATGAACTTCAGTGGACCCACAGCTGCAGAATACATGGTTCCTCAAATCATTACTGTCTGTGGAACCTTCACATTGGACCTCTAGCAGCTTGGAATCTGCACCTGTCCATTCTTCCTCTGGACTCTGGGGCTGTGATTTCCAGATAAACAGCAGAATTTACCGTTATCTGACGGGAGGATCACTGAGCAACAGTCCAGTCTTTTCTAGCCCAGGGAAGATGCTTTGGACATTGTCTGTGGTTCAGGAGAAGCTTGACAAGGAATATTACAGTTGTAGGCCATGTCCTAGAAACTTCTCTGTGTGATGGCTCTTAAATTTCTGACTCCAGCTGCAGTCTACACCTTGTGAGTCTCCTATATAGTCTTGAATAGCCTTTGCTTCGCAATCTTCTCAACACTTATAATCTCTGATGCTTGTGCACCCTTTTCTACCACTGTTTTTTCCTTCCACTAACTTTCCACTATATATTTCCACAGTTTATATTCAGCAATGTTTAAACAGCCACATTCTCAGGAATGACCTTCTGTGCCTATACCATGCTTGTACAGGGTGTCCTATCTGCTGGACAACTGTCATGTAAGCAGTCTTCCCATGATTGTGTAGGCCATATCGTGACATAACATAGCACTTTATTTAAAAAGCACCAAGGCTAACCAAAGTGCTGAACAGTGACATAAAAGGGATGCATCAAGTATAAAAACCATGATTGATGTTTCAAACTGGGTTAAAGGCCAAGCAGTTAAAATAGGTTTTCAAACGAGATTTGAAAACAGCCATAAAGGAGCCTGCCTGGGTTGGGGTGGCGAGGTGTTCCAAAGTTTAGGAGCCGGATGGCAAAAGCTGTCATGACATAACATTTCTGTTTTTAAAAATAATGTTTTGGTTTAATGTATTTTTCTTTTTTTTAAGAACCATAATCAGCAAGATTATTAGAAATAATGCTTGAAATATGCACTTAGGGTGGTGGCTTCCATTTGTTCTGTTTATGTTTCGACACCACCCTTTTTAGTCAGTTTGTGGTTTGATGTATTTTTTCTCGTTTAAAGCCATATTTTTGAAGCTGGTACTGTACATGAGAGGATGTGGAACCTGTTAATGTATTCAACAAGTTTATTTTCCCCTTTTAATTAGAGTGCACTTTGGAGAACAGTGCTGCTCCTCTTCATGGAGAATCTGACTTCATTAGCAACTGTAAGGGTCCAGACATCCAAACAGCGACATTAAGAGAGGGAACGTCTTTTTTAAGGGCACATCATTGATTTAATGATTAAGTGAAATTTTGTTGAACTAGACAGGATTTTTCTTTGTTTTAAGATTTTATGTTCTGTTTTTGTTTTATAAACACATTTTGTATTAATGTTTCTGATTATCCTGAAAGTGGAGCTGCTCTCTGAGGAATGCCACTAGAATTTTCAACAGAAATAAGTGACCTTCTTCATGCTTAATTGGAGCAATCGTAATACCAAAACAACCATAGGTAAAGGTTCATGAAAAAAGAGAGGAAAATGATAAGATAGATGACCAAAGAGACACGGAGGATGTCTGGGCTGTTTCCCTGGAGAGCACAGAGGCCACTATAGCTGTTTGGTAAATTGAAAAAGGGAAGAATCATTAGAAAATTGTTGCATATCAGCTGAATGCGCTGATTTGAGTCAAATGGGAACTGGTACTTTGTTATTCAGAATGGATGTTGGTGTCGTGCTTTCTGCATGTGGTGCCTACTGATCTGCAGACAGCATACCATGATAAATGAAAATTGGTTTTAATGATCACCAAGCCTCCGCACCTCTTGTTCATGTGGCCGCTTTTCTCTTTCTCGAATGTACCTTCTGCACAGCTTTTTAGTTTCCTGTTTTGTTTTGCTTTATTTACAGCAATTCTGTTGTTCTTCTCAACAATGAAATGCCCCAGTTTCCAAAACGCTATGTGGATCTTAAACTACTGTTACCTATTGATTCCAGGACACTGAGAAGAGATGGGAACAGACAAAAAAGCACGCCCTACAGAGAATCAAGACATGAGGAGCACCGTTTTGTAGCTTGCTGCAATTACAGCTTAACATGAAAAGCTTATCCAAAACAAATTAAATATCAGCATTTGTTTTCCTTGTAAATCTCGAAGTACTGGATATATATGTTGGGCCTTCACAATGTGGGTGAATTTGGAGGACAATGCGCAGCAGAATTTAAAGGCATAAACACAACTGCAACGCATCTTTCCACAGACTTGACCTATCTTGATGATTGTATTTAGGAGACCAGGTTTTTCTTTGGTTTATTTTCATCACCAACGGCAGTTTTCACACTTGTCGTTGGGTTCTGATGATGAAAAATTAAACATGTTTGAGGATTAAAAGCAGCAACACAGATGTCTGCGATATGTACTTCTATGTCTACCCCAAGGTAAAGCTGGCTGCGCACGCCAGAGAAACTGATGTGTGAAGACAAAGGCATCAGCCTGGCCATCAATAATTGAAAAATGAAAAAAAAACATGGGAACACTTTGGTATTTCCAAATCCTCTATCCTACAATTCATTTTCATCCATCCATCTGTCTTTTTTATCATTTTATTTGTCAGTCTATCCATCCATCCATATATGGCTGCAACTAACGAATATTTTGATAATTGATTAATCTGTCAATAATTTTTTGATTAATCAATTAATAATTGGATAGCAAAAGGTGGCTAATAGGAGATTTTTTTACAGGATTTGTACCAGATTGAGCTAACACTATGACACTTAAGGAATTCTGGATAGAGTATATTTACCGACAAAGAAAGTTTTTCATCTTAAATGCACAATCTATATATTTTTTGTACAATTTTGGCCTAATACTGCCCTGAGTGGGTTGACTCTTACACATACAAATGGCATGTTTTAGTCTGTATTCCAGTTAACAATTATTCGATTACTAAATTAGTTGACGACTATATTAATAATCGATTAATCACCACTAATCTGATTAATTGTTTCAGCCTTGCATACATACATACATAATATTTAATATTTAAATATAATAATAATATATATTATAACATAATATTTAAACTGCCATCTTTAGAAATGTCTGCCATAAATTCATGACAAACTGTTGTATCTATAGCTTCAATTTTGCCTGAGAAGGACTGAGGTTTGTGATTTAATCTTATAGGAGTGTTGATTATAAAGCCCCATGCTTTCTATAGAAACCGTCACATTATGATCATCTTTTCTGTTAGCATTAAACAAGAAGTTCCCAATTTTAATGGTTGTTAAGGCTGTTGATATGATCACTGCTGCCTTTTTATTGGCCTATTAGCTTATAAGTTTGCATTATTTAACCAGGTTTAGTTGGAACAAGTTTCTTCCAAATTTTCCCTATTTCTTTAGTCGAAGTTGAAAAGCAAAATCATAAAGATTTGGTTTCCAGCTGTTATGGTGCCTTTTTTCTTTATTATCTGCACATTGTTCAAAAACTCTGTGTGTTAATGTGTGAGAAACGTGTATTTAAGGCCTACTGACTTCCTCTGTTTGATGGTTTTCAAACCTTAGGATGACGTTCATTCAGATTGAGAAAACGCAGTAGTCGTGTTATAATAGCCGTATTTTCGCTGCTGCGGCTCCCTTTCTGTGTTGTGAGGTGCCCCTCCACAATTTGAAGATAAGTTATGACCTTGACCATTTGACCATTAGACCTTCAGAATAAAATAAAATCTAGTGTAAATGAAGATATGGTTTACAGCTCTGGTTCCTTTTAATTTTTGTCCTCCTTCAGCACTTGTTTCCAGCAGCTAAAGAGCAGTATCAATGAGAAAACTTTAACTCTCAGGTACAAACTGGCAGGTGGCTATTCACACTGAAAATGACTCTCGAGAACTAACAATACCCTAAGGGATGATTTTACTGCAGGCGACAGCAGCAGCTGGATGTGTTCTGTTGATTTTGACTGAACACAATACTAGAGCTGCCGTGTTAACGGTGACTAACAGTCATCTCTGTCTTTGTCTCAGTTTCCAGCTGTATTGTGGCAGTTTACTTGCTTTTGCTGTCTTGTCATTTTTCCATCTCCTGTAGTCCTTGCTTTGTTGTATTGTCAGACTCTCTGTAAATATTTTGTTGCACCATATCCCAGTCATTTCCTTTTCTCCAGTTCTGTTCTTCACAGTTATAAAGCCAAACGCTGGCTTTATATTCTATCTTTTGAAGTACCAGAAAATGAAGTGCAAAAATCAGAATGATATAGAAATAATTAATCTATACATATGATGGTTGAAAACTGATTCTTCTTCCTTTCATGGAGGAACCGCTGATCCATTTCTTGGCCTGTTGTTTACCCTTCAACTCCCCTCTGCTAGAATGGCTCACCCATTCCTCATGTCATTAAATTGGAAGCACTGACTGAACATATTGATGCAAGTATAGACTTGTACTTGGAGCAACTGGGTACATTTGGTAGACTTTGGTCTACCAAAATAAAATAAAAGAAAAATGTTTCAGTCTCCATAATCTGTTAAAGGAATAGTATGGTGTAAAAAGCTGCTTTACAACCAACTGAATATTTTTGGTAATGTTTTCAGTTGAATTCAGGTATCCATAGAGCACAAAATTACAGCAAACATTATCTCAATACACTTAAATCAATCCACGTAATTCCAGTATGGTCCAGTCATATAGTCAGATTCAGAGCCAGTTACATTTACTCCACTTTGATCCAAATTATAATTTATAGTACAAACAAATTCAGATGGTAATAAAATTCTCATTGGTCAAAAGTCATCTGTCTAAATAAGTCTAGCTGATTGAATCAGGTCAATAACTTTGTAGCAGTCCCTCATCTCAGGCAAGCATATGGCAAAAGTGAGGAAGAGCTACTTCTTTTTAATAGGAAGAAACCTCCAGCAGAATCGGGCTCGGTGTGAGCAGCCATTGAATTGTTTCTGTTTATGCAGCTGGCAGATCCTTTCATCCAAACTGACAAATGATTATATAGCAATGCAGTCAATATCAAAGCTTAACAATAAGCTACTTACCTGGGGATTAAAAATACAATAGTAACAAAAATAAATAAATAATGTCAGTAAATTTGGGCAGAACTTTAGTTTGTCCTTGATGTTTTTCCGGGATAGACGTTTCCTCTTTGCAGTCATTCTTGCGCTTTCAGACCCCTAGTTGCCAATGTTCGGTATACACTGCAGCTGAATTTCACACCAAGTTCTTGATGATTAAACAAGAAATGTTTCTTTCAGTTGCAAAAATCTTAGCAGCATTCTCCTTAACTTGATGCAAAGCGGCGATTGCTGCATGCTTTGCTTTAGAGGTAGCTATTGGTAACACAAGAAGAGAATGGTATCAATTATATGTCCCTCTTTTATAGCACTCAGTCTGCTAATTACATTAATGGACTGATTTCAGCTGGACTCTTTCATCATTTCAGTCATTTCATCAGCTCAGCTTCACCTAAATTGATAAAATCATTGAAACTATATTAGCAAAAATTGGGATTTTATGTTTTTGATACAAGGCAAGGCAAGTTTATTTATATAGCATTTTTCAGTAGCAGGACAATTCAAAGTGCTGTAGGCTACATGAAAAAAAAGAAAAAGAAACATAATGGAAAAGTACATTGCAATGACATAAAGGTAATTTAATAATTAAAGACAATAAAAAATTAATAACTAAAAGATGATAATAAAAACATAAAATAAACAAATAATGATAAGAAAATGAAAGGAAAGTTGGACTGAAAACCTAACTAATAATTTGTAGATAGCACAGTCAAAGGCCACCCTGTGGAGCTAAATTGGGGCCATAAAGTTTGTTCAAAAGAAAAAAATTTAAACCTGAAAAATAAAAGTTTGTTCAAAAGAAAAAATTTGAACCTGAAAAAATAAAGGTTTGCTCAAAAGAAAAAAAATTTACCTGAGAAATTATTTTGAACCTCCCCAAAAAAATTTGAAAACTAGGAAAAAGTTTTGCAACTGAAAAAGAAGATGTGAAACTGGGGAAAAAAAAGTTCAAAACTAATTTTCAGATTCAATTTTTTTTTGTACTGGCAGATTTTATTTTTTCGGCTTCAAACTTTTGGCCTCAGGTCACGGGGGTGCAGAATCATGACTGACAGCTCAACACAGCGGCTGAACAACATATTCCATTAGAAATTAGATATTCCATAGAAAACACCATTACTAGACTCACAAACCTCCAAACCATTAAACTGCCGTCAAAACAGCTTCTTTTAACGTAGCATTTCACACATTTTTAGCATGTTTCCCCCATGAGCATAATTACATGCCAAACCACCAGAGCTGAGAAGGGCTTAACTGGGATCCCCTCATGAGGTAAACATATTGATTCCCAGATCTAAGACCATATAGTTGTGAGTTCATTCTTGATTAGGTTGGATGAGTGCAGGATGGATTCGAAGTAACTGGATAAGATCTTATTTACACATATAGAAGAGGGGCTTGTACAAGCTTGTTGTAATTGGTAAAAACAATATAGAAATATATATGAATTCTGAAGTACTGTCATATCAGAATAGTGCAAAGTCTAAAAGCAGAGAATTAGGTTTCAGGCAAGGAGCAGCAACCTGTTTCTGCAGCTGCTGGTTCTGCATGCAGCCAGCTTCCAGTCAGAGACATGAAATTGTCTGCCTTCTTTTCTTGCTTGTCAAATTAGTCATTTTGCGATGTGATGGTGAGGCACACATATGTAATACATCACTTAGGACGGGCTTGGTAGCTGCTTAAGTGATGTGCTTTTGTGTGATCAGGAGAGTGCATTTGCATTTAGGGAAGAAGCCCCCAAACTGGCTAAAATTGTTCTCTTATTTTTAATGACAGTTGTTAAAAAGTAGCACCACATGCTTTGAGAATGGCATTGGACTGAGCAGGAGGAAGTGTGATGGGGTGTACAGGATCAGCTGAATATTTTGGAGCAATAAACTGGCCGCTTGGCCATGCCAGCTACTCACATGCCTTGCCAAAGCTTCTGGGAAGTAACCCAGACACCTTGGAAAGGTGATTTGGATGCAATATTGGTTCCACTGTAATTTCAGGTTAATTGAATTGAAATCCCCCTCCACCACCCCCTCCACACCTCCTCGCATCAACCAAGAAAGGCAAAAAAATGTTCTGCAGGGTATGATATGAATTGCATTTATAGATGTAAACATATTCTAGGTGAACCTGTTGCAGGTGGAGTAAATTCTCAATATAGGCATGCTAAAAGAGCACAACTGTATGCTTCCTTGTATGTCCAAAAACGTACTTGGCAATAAAGCTTTTCTGATTTTCACACAGCTTTGCTTAATATTTTTTATGTTTTTAGCTGAATTCTCATAAATAACTCAAATGCTTATCTAGTGCATCTTTGCCAGAGAAACAGGAGGAGAATAGTGGATTTTTGGGTATTGGTAAATGGGACCTGTAGCAGTGACCCCGATGTCAGTGATATCCAATCCTTCCTTGTGTCCTTGATTCCGCATTCTAATAGTGACTGATGTGCATGCCGAAATCAGCCGCTTCTCATTAAAGTGATTTATTGCCTCGATAGTTTTTTTGTAAACCAGACAAGCCTTATTCCAATTTATTCCTGTCAAATTAACCATTCATAATTAGACACCGCAACCTTTCCGTGCTCCCCAATCATATCCAGAATGGGCTGTACATGCAATGCAAATGTTCGCTGTTTAATCTCTTCGCCTGTTATTAGGAAACGTTTCATAAGAATCTACCCATGCAGGGTAAAAGTTTAGCTTGAATCAATTTCCCTTTGGTTAATAGCTACTGGGCTGATTTATTGCCATGTTATGAAGGTGAAGGGCCCTCTTTGTGTGACACTAACCCTGTGGAGCTCTTTAGACATTAATTCAGTGTCATAATTGCAGCACATTACAACTGCAATGAGTGGATGGGATGTTGCCTACTATGATGTTGAAGGTTTTGCGGTATCTGGGTAGACTTTGGGAGCAAAACTGGACAACACTTTAAATTGAGTTTTGTTAGGTTAAAGTTTTGGCGTTTATTCATGAAACATGTAAACTAAAATCACTGACAGCAATATGTTAACCTCTCAGCAGAATTAGTTCAACTTAGACTTAGTTTAATTTGGGTGGTTGTATCAGGCAAATGTTTTTGTACTCTTTGCAGCACATTGCAGGGTATAACAATGTACCCAGTTGTTTTTAATGATGGGAAACTGTGACATCTGTACACCCTGCAAACCAGACAGGTGGATAGTAAAATCATGCAGCCTCATTCAATTATATTAAATTCAAAGATACTTTATTGATCCCAGAGGGGACATTAGAATTCCAGTACAACCCATCCAAACATACATCATGACACAAGACAAGGGGGGGACGGGTCACCGAGGCTTTGCTGCCCACTCACAGGCGCTGCCCTTGCTAGATGAGAAAA
>JAHUTJ010067804.1:0-13920 GCA_036250325.1 Characodon lateralis
GGTGTTTAGAGTTAACTCGTTGATTCAGATGATTAGGTTCATAGCTCGTTTAGAGACCCTTTTCATGATATGCTAATTTTGTGAGATAGGAATTTTGGGTTTTCATGAGCTGTATGCCAAAATCATCTGTATTAAGACAATAAAAGACCTGAAATATTTCAGTTAGTGTGCAACAGATCTAAAATATATGAATGTTAATTTTCATCATGACATTATGGAAAATAATTAACTTTATCACAATATGCTAATATTTTGAGAAGGACCTGTATTTAAACATTGAAGGATGTTCCTTCTTTTTTTGTGCTAAAATCCCATTTACTGAAAGGACGAAAAGATCATGCATTGCATAGCCACTTTATTAAGAGTTTAGAACATTATGATTTAACTTATGTGAGAAAAGATGTTTTATGGAAATAGCTTATTTTCCTGCTGCGAGAGTACTTGTGAAAGCTCACTCTGAAAAGTACATGCAGCATTTTGTTATATGATGGTGTTATACCTCAGTGAAGGAGATGTAATTGAGCTGTAGTTTGAAGAAAAGCCAATTAGAAGAACATGAAGTGTTTGCTTCTGTTATTTTCTCTCAGTGAACCTCTGAGGATAAAATAGGTCAAGGAAAAGATCTGTCTAATGCATTTCAAAACCTTTCTAAACCGATTTAGTTGTAAAATAAAAAACAATATTTCAGATCATTTTTAGATTTTCTTTTCCAACTTAAAAAAAAAAACAAACTAAAGCTCAGTGGGAGTTTGTCTCCTGAGACCAGACTTGTCTTTTGATCACTGAAACACACACACACATGCCAAACGTACACTCATACTGTTCTCCTCAGTTGATATGGTAACTGTTTCCAGGGAAACGGAGCAACCAGTCCATGTGGTAGCCACCTCTCAGCTGCTCTCGTATGGTCACGCAAATACATTTGTATGTAATCAGACACCAGCACATAATTAAGGTGAGCAGCATCTTCATCCATGCTGCAAATTGTATCCGTCATCCAGATAAAGTCTGAGTTAACTATCTACGTTCAGGAAAGAGATAGTCTTTCAGCTATTGAGACTTTAACTGCAATTTCTTCTAACTCAGTTCTTGTGTATAACTTTAATTTATTTTTTTTTTAATAATTTTTATACTTCATACATTATTTTGTTTCCGAAGCTCAAGGAGCATAGACACATTTGAATTCTTGACTGATGGGATGAAACTGAAACTCCTCTGAAACTGCAGGAGTTTGTGAGCCAGCATGATTTTTTCCTTCCTCATACGAGACAAACTTTAATGTTCTGCACACACTTCGACCGACTTTCATTGTCTGCCTTAGTGTGTGAAAGGTAAGTTTGAACCTGCAGTGTTAGCTGAACCTCTGTATTAAAGCTTCTGGATGTCAGCAAGTCGCTTCCACCTGCTTAGATCCAGATGTCAGATAAATAACGATTTATTTCAGTGAGGTTGTTGGGTTAGTTTTTAGTGCTTTGCAAGTCACAGCCATGACATATTTATTTTTTATTTTTTTTATTATGATTTGGAGATGAACAAGGTTTGATTTATTTTTTTTCAGACAGAGGAATAGTACGTAATTGTTCACCTTCCAGAAACCGTACTGCTGTTATTCTTTTCTATCAGTGACTAAACTGCAGCCACACTGACATCAGCAGTGAATTACACACACTTTGATTTTCTGTCCCTTTAGTTGTCAGAATTGCGGAATGGAAGCCTTGTCCAAAATTGTAAACACCAAACAGTCAATATTAAGCTTTTTTTTTATTTTTTATCAAACATTGCTTTGTCACTATTGTAAACCAATTGTGAAAATGATGTTGGATGTTATAGTCTCAACAGGCTGCTAAAATCTGGACTTAAAAGAAGGAAGCTGAGGATTTTTTTTTGGGCTTAATGAATAAACTAAACTTTTAGCAACTTGGTTTGATAACAGAATTTCTCAATCAGTAAATAACTGGAAATAACTTTTACTAAAATTAGAAAACTAGCGTGAAGTTTCTCATTTTCATCTCGGATTATGATTTGTTGAAGCATCTTCGTCTCAAAATCCCTGTCTTCACCTCTTAGAAAAAAACAGTATTAATGCAGTGATGTCAGCTGCACCTATAGGACAGCCTTTCACTTCCACCTTTAATTAACTGATTCCATCTGATCATGTTACATGTTCAGATGGGAACACTGAAATTGTTCTAATGTTATGAGATGGATTCAGAGACCCTTTGCGACTCAGAACGGAAAAGTAATAAATGTTTAACTGAACATGGCCAGAAGACCTCATTTATTTGGCCTGTTTTTTAATTATAAACACGGTGTTACATGAGTCTAAAACGCCTCTTCATAATTAACAAACCACAACAATTTTGATTAACTAATGGAAGTTATTAGATGAATAATTTGGACTTTAGCATGTTACCAGCATGTCTGATAAGAAACAGGAGGAAGTCAGACTTGTACACAGATCACACACATAGAGCTTGCATTTATCAGCACAATCTCTTGGAGTCCTTAAACTAAACTTAAACCTCTGAATTTCAGTCTGTGGGAACCTTTATATATACCTTTTTAGATATAACACATATTGCGTTTGAACACAAGGCTGCTGATTTAAACACGATGTACATAATGCCGACCAAATGTAAAACTGCTGAACTCAGCAGTTTTACTCTCTTTGCTGTCTTTGACTCTCGACCTAAAGGTTTCAGGCTCTCTGTTTGTCACCATGTCCAGTTCACACATTGCATTGTTTGTAATGTTGCAATTGTTGCAGTAGTGTTTGTTTTTACTGCTTGCATTCCATCAGTGAGAACAGCTACCCTTACAGCTGTAAAACCAATCCAAACACCATGATCTTAATGTGTGCAGTAACATGTACAGTCAGACTGACGGACTTCACATTTTACATGTTATAGAAGTTTGCCAATACATATGTGGAAACAGGCAGATGTTTTGGGTTTTCATCATGATCCTGCAGCTCAGTTTTGAATTTAAGCATCTCAAGAGTCCTTCCGTCTCTTAGTAACTGTATTTAATTTTGTTTCCATGTTGCCTATGCTTCGGGTTAGTCCATTGTGTGCTGTGTGCAGATGGAAAATCAGAAGCAATCCACCACCAGTCCTGCACACAGTGAGATAACTGATATCACAGTGTGGTCACACTGTGCACCTGAGTTGGACAAAAGGTGCTAAATGATCAAATGAAGCGTTTTTAAGTTGCATTCAGTGGGTAAAAGCCTCTGCACAGTGGGCTATGAGATAAATGTGCAGCCTTTTCAGTCTGATCAGCTTGTTCTCCTCTGATCGGCTACAGTAGATTTTGGCTCACGTGAGTTGTTTGAAATGTGCTCTGCTCCAATGCCAGCCATCAGTGTGCCAGGAAGCGCTTTGTTCAACAACCACAACAAACTAGAATAAACATAACTAACCGAGAACAGTAGAACAGTTTGTTCTCTGTGGAGCCTGATTCTGCTGAGGATTACTCAGATTTTTATAGTAGAAATAATGTGCGTGCTTGGGGGCGGCCTTAACAATCAGGCACAGACTGCCAAAGCATGAAGGCAGTTATCTGGGTTTTATTTTCATTGCTGCAGTTCACTTCTCAGCTCTGTCTGACTCTTGGTTGGTGATATGCATCGACGTGTGTGGGCCGGTTTTCACTCTAACTGCAGGTAACTGGGTCTGTAACATTAAATGTTCAAAGAAATCCTGCAACAAAATGCAGCGACATAGGTAGTCACACTCTGCTCAGAAAATAAAATCCTCAGTGCCTGACAACATGAAGTTCATGGTTTTACCTTATTCTTCATACAGATGTTTTTTTCATTTATCTTTACGGTGCTGCAGCATTTCTTGTGCCTGAAAAGCTTTTCTGTGTGATCTTTTTAAGCCGCATTTAAAACACGCCGCTTTTTATTTGTTTGAGGGCATTTCAGACAGAAGGTGAAAGGCTTGCAGGACAGGCATTGTGATGATGTAGCTTCAAAAAGTCTACTTTTAGGAGAGGTGAACTTTGAAAAAACTTTGGTTTGTTTAGCCTCTGCTTTCCCACATGCAGCATGTGTTGAATGTTTCTAACCATGCATCTGAGTCCAACTTTGTGACATAAAATTGGCTTGCAGTTTGTTGTCTGCTGAGCTGCACAGGGCTTAATATTTTTGGCTCTGAGTTAGAAAGTCCTGGGTTAAAACCTCATCTATAAACATTCATGTTAAATTAATTGGCCAGTCTAGGTTTTGTGTGTTTATTTGTCTCTATGAATAGCCATTGATGGACTTGCGAACCCGTAGGGTCTAACCCATCTCTCCTACAGTCACTGCTGGGGTCTTTATTTCACAGACTCTGCTCAGGTCTGTTCCACACAGGGCTCTCTCTGTGTGAAGGAAACAACACTTTAGCTGAGCAGGTAATGTCACACAGACAGTTCAGTGATTGTTCTTTCATTGGGATTTTCTGGATTTTTCTTTTCTTCCTTCACCTCTGTCACCTTTCTTAGTTAAATAGACTGTATTTAACAATATTTGGTTTGGGATTTTCCAAGTAGTGACTTGAAAATGTATTTAGATGTGAGCTGGTACCATACCTGAGCGAGGTTATGCAATGCATCACAGATATATTGCCAAAGCAATATCAGTGTGTGCAAAATATTCATAAAAGACTGTTTGAAATACAATATCTGTTACGAGTTATATTCCAAGCGTGAGACAGTATTGTTTTTAGACTGTTGGACGGAGTTTCACTGCAGATACCCAGACCTGATGGGTGATTTTGTGGGTGATGCTAATGCTCACAGATACTGGCGGAAGCATCATAGGACACATGAGAGATAACTGAGGCAAATTGGAAGTTATCACAACTGATATCGTCACCATAACAGTGATGATATAAATCACACAATTTTCTGAGATCATCAACCCTATACCAGAGTTAAATTAAGAAGGAATTATTGTACATTTTGTACTTTTTCCAAGGAAAGCCTCTGAGAGCTCAGAAGTCCTTCATATATAAGGTTATACAGCAGCTGAACTCAACCTTTGGCTCTGTGTCTGTTCAGCACTTTTTTAGCTTAGTGTGTCACTGAGTGGCGGTGAAAGACTCAAAGAACACCTTTCTTCACCTACACAGAAACCTTTGCTGTCCTGAAGCAGAACATGCATCCAGATGCCTTGCCATCCACATAATGTCTACTGTGAGCTGCCAGCAGTACTTCCTGACTGACCCGTTTATCGTTGCCGTGGAGGTGTTTTTGACAGCCTCACAATTTTGGGAAAAATCTTTGCCTCCGTTTTCATCAGAATCTGTTTCAGGATGCTTGCTCAGTGGGTTGGAAAATGTCCAGGTTTAAAGTGAGTCAGCTGCAGGGCGCTTGTGGAGGGCAGATATCCTCACAGCACAATGCAGTTTAAATCACACTGATCCCTAAGGTTTTGGCTCATTTGGATTTTAGATTTGCTAAATCTTTTGACGTTATAATCTTATAAACCTTCTAAAACTGTCTTACACTGGCCATTCAGATAGATGTTTATATATCACAGGTATTCTAAAATAACTTTTGTTTGGGTTGTTAATGGTAATGTTTGTTATGAGACAAAATGCAAAACATTTTACAAGTTAGTGTAAAAGTGAAATGTGTGGAAGCTTTTAATATTCACATGAAAGGCTGCTACATTACAATTCTTAACTACATCAGTTTTTTTGCAGTGGTGTCTTGCATGTTTTAGATGCTTGCCTGGCTCAAAACAACTGAATCAAATGAATGGTTTAGTACCAGACCTTTGCCAAACTTGAATACATTTTCATAAAATAACTCAGCTGTGTGTGAGCAGGGATGCATCGAAAACATTCAGGACACCAAGTCTTAAAGGCTTGGGTTGTCACCCCTGATTTACTGACTGTTCTGGATAAATGCTCTTGTTCTTGGATTCGAAAGAGCTAACGGCTGCTGAGAATCTGTCCGTATCTTTGAGATCTGCTTTGGTAACTTAATCATCGGAAGGGGAAAAAAGACTCAAGAGGCTGAGTGTAATGTGGAGGGTGTGTCATGAATTTTAATGTCTTACAACATTCAGTTTCAGTTATTGCAGTCAGTGTTCATGCTGGGTCAATCAGCCTCATTCTCCAGTTCTCTTTCTTTGACAGCTACTCCCAGCTGAGCCGGAGGGACATCTTTTCCTTGTTATTTCTAGTGATAAGGGAAATAATGATTTAATCCAAATGTTAGGAGAAAATGATTAAAAATGTTGTTTAATGATCTCTGACCAGTGACCATGTATGTGCAGGTTGATTAAAAGCTCTTTTGCTTCTTAGATCTTATACAGGTCTTCTTAATCAGACTGTTCTGCTTATTTAAAATATTGATTTGAAATTAGACAGGGTATTCTGAACATTTTACAGACTAAAATTGTTCCACAGCAGAAACCAGCCAGACACCAGACCAAGTTTGGCCAAGAAATTTGTTGAATTTTTTTTGTTTAGAGTCCAGTTGAGCTGTTGGTTGTAATGTAGATTTTTAGTGGCATATTTATTCCAGAGTGGATATTTTTGGTGAGACCACCTTATAATGTTCCCAGCATTGTGTTGAGTGTGAGGCTGTGTACCAGAGCAGCTTTGTCTGTGCGTTAACGTGCCACTCGGTGCACAAACAGCAGAGCTGCTTCTGCTTTGTGACACGATGTAAACTTTTTATTGTCAGTGTGATGTGACCAGGGTTCTGAATTACACTTTGCTGCTGGGTTTGTCTGCAATGAAACCAATCCACATTCATTAGCCTATGAGGATTTGTGAGCCTGCACAAGGCTGTTTATGTTTAGTTGTTTGCATTGTAAAAGTTCATAAGGTCTGCTTCATTTGGTTGCTAAGTGTGTGAGAAAAACAACCATATGGCCCAATATAAACCTAATCAAATCTACCAGCAAATAGCGGGATGTGTGTGTGTGTGTTTTTTGTGGCCTTCAGCAACAAAAACTCCAATGATCTACCGCCCATGTAATTCAATCTAGATGTAAATTCTGCATTTGTTGGCTCTTGGGGCGAGGAGAGGGTGGGCAAACTGTGTCTGAGAAACAATAAAGTTTAGCCTCAGAACCAGACGCATAACTTTGCAGGAAATAAAATGAGCATCTGCTCCAAAATAATCAATTCAGTGATAGGTAATAAGTAAGTTGCCAATCTGCACAAAAGTATGGAATATGAGTCAAAAAACAAAAATGGCTGCACATCCATGATGTGAATCTCCCATTCCACCACATCCCAAAGGTACTCTATTGGATTGAGATCTGGTGACTGTGGAGGCCATTTGAGTCCAGTGAACTCATTGTCATGTTCAAGAAACCAGTCTGAGATGATTCGTGCTTTATGACATGGCGCGTTATCCTGCTGGAAGTAACCATCAGAAGATGGGTACACTGTGGTCATAAAGGGATGGACATGGTCAACAACAATATTCAGATGGGGCGTGGCGTTGACATGATGCTCAATTGGTACTAAGGGGGGTACAAAGTGTATCAAGAAAATATCCCCCACACCATTACACCACCAGCACCAGCCTGAACCGTTGATACAAGGCAGGATGGATCCATGCTTTCATGTTGACGCCAAATTCTGACCCGACCATCCGAATGTCGCAGCAGAAATCGAGACTCATCAGACCAGGCAACGTTTTTCCAATCTTCTCTTGTCCAAGTTTGGTGAGTCTGTGTGAATTGTAGCCTCAGTTTCCTGTTCTTAGCTGACAGGAGTGGCACCCGGTGTGGTCTTCTGCTGCTGTAGCCCATCCGCCTCAAGGTTCGACGTGTTGTCCATTCAGAGATGCTCTTCTGCCTGCCTTGGTTGTAACGAGTGGTTACTGTTGTCTTTCTATCAGCTTGAACCAGTACGGCCATTCTCCTCTGACCTCTGGCATCAACAAGGCATTTCCGCCCACAGAACTGCCGCTCACTGGGTATTTTTTCTTTTTTGGACCATTCTCTGTAACCCCTAGTAATGGTAGTGCTTGAAAATCCCAGTAGATCAGCAGTTTCTGAAATGCTCAGACCAGCCCGTCTGGCACCAACAACCACGCCACGTTCAAAGTCACTTAGATCACCTTTCTTCACCATTCTGATGCTCGGTTTGAACTGCAGCAGATCGTCTTGACCATGTCTACATGCCTAAATGCATCGGGTTGCTGCCGTGTGATTGGCTGATTAGAAATTTACATTAACAAGCAGTTGGACAGGTGAGTGTATTTGGTTTTGTAGAATCAAGCAAATTAACTTTGAATGGAATTTCTAAAAAGGCCGCTGGACTGGAAAGAAAAATAAATCCAAACACATGTTAATGTTGCTTATTTATTTTAAAAGTAGTTTAACCATTTAAAACCCAGCATAGAACAAGTCTGGCTGGGGCTTTTGTCATTAATTATAACAAGCATTACCTTGAGTTCAACATTATAATTATTTCTTGACTAAAATCTCTGGGAGCTGCAGAATCCCCATGAACTGTGTTACCCCAATGAACTGATGCGTTTCAGTCCGTGTAAGCTCAGCCCATTTTAAGCTTTTCTTTAGCAAACGTTTTTGCTGCATCTTTGTTTGTGTTGACACATGGTGTTTTCGTGGCAGCCTGGTCTACACAAGTCCTGAACAACTCGGATGGAAATGGTTTGTCCACATATTCAGATAGCAGTGGCTGCATACCAGGTCTTCTTTTGAGCTAGAAATGTGGTGGGGAAGAGGTCAAACTCCTCTTCAGTTTTCAGGCCGCTATAACATCTTTCCTTACTTTTCTATGAGTATATACATACATGTTAGGGCATGAATTTAACACTTTAATATTTCAGGCTTAATTTCCACAGAAGCCCATTTGTTATTCTTCTCCATGATCTGGTCAACAGCGCTGTGCTAAGTTCACAGGTTTAGATTTTTCAGCTCCATTAGTAAGGGTGTGGGTGTTTGCTAATTGCTAATTAATGCCTGATTAAAATAAACTCTACTTTTAACCACCACATCATTTAAACCTGATCTCACCAGTCACCATATCCTGAAATCCTGTGCTTCCCAGCTGTCTGCATCCTACAGTGCATCTACAACCTCAATCTGCTGCAACAAAAGGTGTTTAGAAAGCTGTCTCCTTAGGACAGGAAATGCACTAAAAGTGTGTCCAAACCATAACACTTCCAGCACTGTGCCTCACAGTTAGTATGGTTTTATTGTCCTGCAATGGGGTATTTATTTAAATGTATTTATTAATTTGTATTTATGCAAAACATGTCCTCTGTTGTCTGGGTCCAAATAATTCAGTTAGTTAGTAAAAGTTTCTGGTGTCCAGTCTTTTGCTTTTTATTGGTGTAGAATATTGATGGTCTAAAAAGCTGCCATTATCCAGCACTAAAACCACTTAGTAATTATTAACAGTTATTCAGTTGCGGAGCTGATAATGTTTGTAGCCCACATGAGAGACAGAAGTCGCACTTAACAGCTCAGTAAAATACAAGTTAACTTATTTAGTGAAACAAAGTCAAAAACATATGATGGTGACATTTTTAACCATTTTATTGTATATGCTTGAAAAATGCCTAAAGGAAAAAATAAAGTGTTAGACTCACGTTGCTGCTGAATGTCTTGTCACCACTAGGTCGCGCTCTGGAGTATTCCCCTCTGTTATACTCTAAATGTTTGCACAAAACACAAAACCAACACCTGTCTTCTATTATCTTCATTTCAACACTAAAACTTCTCACAAAGTAGAGTAAGATGCACAGTCTGCAGCAACTAGTTTATTTAAAACTTTAAATGATATATATGATTATTCAATACTTTCTATATGTGAAACATTATGCAGTTATCAGACTAAACTTGGAGAGTAAACTTTGTTCAAATAAAATGTGAATTGCAGCAACACACAACCATTAGTTTGGATCTTGTGATGGATTGATGGCCGCGGACCAGTATCCAGTCCAAGAATAATGTCAGTATCTGGTTTGATACCAATACTGGAACTGGTCAGTCCTATCTCTTAAAGAGAGTGCGTCCAGGCATGTGTCCTGTTGCCCTTTGATGCGTTGACAAGGAATATCCGGGGTGTACCCTTCCTTTCACTCTTTAAGCACTGGAAATTTGCACCCAGTCACTCTGCAAGGAAACTGTTATATTATTGGATGGATTTTAATAACCTCTTTTTCACAGTTAAGAACACAACGGTTTTCCCAGGTCATTTTAAACTTGTAATCAAACAGAATAGGATTGAAAAATAATAATTTACCTCCAATGTATCAACATTGAATAGTTTTTGTCTTCTTTTTTAGATCTAAATAAAATGAATGCCAACCCTTATAGTATGTAAAAAAAAAAAAGTAGATGTTTTACATTGTTGTTAGAAACCAATGTGTTCATGTGTTTCAATGTTTCCAGGCTATCAGATGTTGGTGATTAAAAAAGAGATCCTCCCAGACTGGACCTTCAGTTTGGACGAGCAGCACCCAGAGCCCCCCCACATAAAGGAGGAAGAAGAGGAACAGTGGATCAGTCAGGAGGGTGAGCAGCTTCCTGTGAAGAGAGAAGAAGAAAAGCCTCAGCTATCAGAGCTTCATCAAATCAAAACTGAACACAGAGAGGCAGAAACTTCAACCACTGGCTCAACTGAACAAATAGAAACAGAACAAGATGGAGAGGACTGTCTAGAACCAGAATCAGAGACAAACCCTGATCCAGCATGTTCTTCTCAAGAGAGTAAGGTGACAGTTCACAAAAGAGGTAAAAGATCTAAACTGCATTCAAAACCCACAGCACAGGTTGGAGTCCACACAGGAGAGAACCCGTTTGGCTGTGATATCTGTGGTGAAAGATTCAAACGGAAGTCTCATGTTAAATTACACATGATGACACACACGGAAAATGAAGAACACGGCTGTGATCTTTGTGGCAAAGTATTTAAAAAAAAGAGTTACCTTCAGATCCACATGAGACTCCACACTGGTGAGAGACCATTTGCCTGTGATGACTGTGGTAGAAGGTTTCATAGAAAGACCATTCTTAAAAACCACCTGGCAGTCCATTCAGGAGAAAAACCTTTTTCCTGTGATGTTTGTGGTACAAGATTTAAAAGAGAGAAATCTCTTAAAAACCACACGTGGTTAATCCACACTGCAAAGAAGCCATTTTCTTGTACTGTTTGCAGCAAAAGATTTTCACAAGAAGAACATCTGAACAGTCACATGGGAGTTCACACAGGAGACAAACAGTTTGTGTGTGGGTTTTGTAGTAAAGGGTTTTCACTGAAATCAAATCTAAAGACTCACATGCGTGTTCACACAGGAGAGAAACCTTTTATCTGCAATATTTGTTGTAAGGAGTTCTCACGACAAGATCATCTAAAGAGTCACATTCGTGTTCACACAGGAGAGAAACAGTTTATATGTGGGGTCTGTAATAAAGAGTTTGCGCTAAAACAGAATTTAAAGACTCACATGCGTGTTCACTCAGGTGAGAAGCCATTCATTTGTAGCATTTGTAGTAAAGGCTTTTCACAGCAGAACCGTCTCAAAAGTCATATGAGTGTTCACACAGGAGAGAAACCGTTTGTTTGTAGCGTTTGTAATAAAGAATTTTCACAGCAGCGGAATCTAAAGATTCACATGCATATTCACACAGGGGAGCAACCGTTCCTCTGTAGCGTCTGTGGTAAAGGATTTTCACTGCAAAGGAATCTAAAGATTCACATTCGCGTTCACACAGGGGAGAAGCCATTTGTCTGTAACTTTTGTAGTAAAGGCTTTTCACGCCAAGATTATTTAAAGAGTCACATGCGTGTTCACACGGGCGAGAAACCATTTGTTTGTGGTGTTTGTAACAAAGCATTTACGCAACAACAAAACCTGAAAAGACATATGGAAGCTCACACTGCATGATTTATCTGTAGTGATTGTAGTGAACATTTGGTTGGAGATGTAAAGATAAATCTACATGTGAGATTCCTCACAGACCAGAACCATTTGTCTTTACGGTGATGCAGTTTCACAAGCGGGAAATATAAGAGATTCAAGGGTAGCACTGGCCAATTTAGCAAAAATTTTATATCACAGCTTTCTTTTATCAATATTACAATTATGATTTTATCACATAAACAAGTCGCTTCAAGAAAAATAAAACAGAGCATTTAGGCTAAGCACATTCAAATCAGCATGAATAACTTTGCCAACTTTTGTCAAGCACAGCTGAGATTAATTAACATATTAGTGATTCACCGATATGAACATGTTCCAACATGTTCAAAATAATGTTAATGCCAATATGTCATGCATCCCTAATAAATATTATAGAGTTGGCTTACGCTCTGTCTCAAACTGATTTACCTACTGTAACTCAAATAAATGTATTTAAATTTAAATGCCAACACTATTGAGGTAAAGTTTATTCTTGCTACAAAGTAAAGATCTAACAGCATCAACATTTTGTACCATAATACTGTAAACATCCTCATTATAGTTAATGCATTTATGCTGAAGTTAAATTATTATTATTATTATTATTATTGGTGGTAGTAGTAGTAGTAGTAATGTGTTTTATAAGTTCATCACTGTCTCACCAACACATTCAGGAAGTCTGCTGTCTTGCATTATATCTGTCAGGGATAAATCTCAGTGTTTTTCAAGCAGAACACACAAAGCACCCAAATATATTATTTAAACTTTTGAGCTCTTTTCACATTCTTAACGCTCTTATTGTGAAGGTTTGCTGTACTGACATTGTTAAGTAGAGGAGAAAGACTTGAGTTATAATTCAGGCAGTCTTGCCAAGTATGAGCAGACCCTCAGATATAATGGCAGCAGTCCAACAAATCTGACCAGCTGGTAACATGTTAAACAGACAATGCAGGTCATTCTGATGGCTTAAACATTCACCATTTAACCAAGAAAAAAGCCCTTCCTTTCTTTGTAATAAAGTCAGAAGTACAGCTTCAATTAGCAGTTTTGATCTTTGGTATTACAATATTCCTGGTGTACGTCAACATTCTGCTTCTTATGTCTGAGGCGACATACGTGACACAATGCGTTCAATGGACAATCAAGAAGGCTTGAAGTTTTTATAGTGCTGTAACTAAATATGGACAGCAAAACATATTTTATTCCTAAAGAAGTTCATTCAGACATTTATAATGAAAAAGACAAAATTTATGCAGTTAAATATTAGTTCAGTCGATATTCAGCAATATTTGGGCTCCTCGTATTTCCAAAAGCGGAAATGTTATTTGATCTCTTGATGGTCCCATATATTTCATTTATTGGATCTATCTCTCACATTCTTTGAGATCTCGTGTAATAAATGTTTTTAGAAGTCATTGGGCTGTTTTTTGCTATTTCTTTTTTTACCATATTTTAATGCAGATAATATCTCACAGACACAGGGTCTCATACCAAGACAAAACCTTTAAAGTAAGAAACAGACCATATCTGAGTCAAATGATGAACTACTACTTTATCTAACAACACTTAATACTATTCCTTTTACTAATGATAAAATTAATAATTATATAATAATAATAATAATAGAAATGTTAACATTCATGCTGCAGGACTTCTGCTTGTAATAGGCTTTTTGCATATTATTGTATTGCAATTAACTCACAAAAATCATGATACACATTTTTGAGCCATTTTATGAATTTGTAACTAAGACATTATGTACAGATTTAGTAAATATGGGCTAGTTCATGTTTGACTGTGTTATTTTGATCTATGATTTTAGTTAATCTGTTCCCTGAATTTAACTCTGAATTACTTGTGCAGGTGTAAACGTCTTGATGTGCTTAATAAGTCACAGAAGAGCAACAGTTGTCTGTTTACAGCAAGATGCTGCATATCTTCTATAAGTCTGTTGTGGAAAGTGTGATCTCTTCTGCCATCATCTGCTGGGGAAGCAGCATCAGAGCCAGGGACTTAAAAAAGCTCAAC
>JAHUTJ010067805.1:598-13912 GCA_036250325.1 Characodon lateralis
CTCCGCCAGACGTTCCCAGCAGACCCTCACTATGCGCTTGGGCCTGCCAAGTCTGTCCGGCTTTCTCCTCCTCCAGCGGATCCAACTCACCACCAGGTGGTGATCAGTGGACAGCAAAGCCCCTCTCTTCACCAGAGTGTCCAAAACATGCGGCCGAATGTCTTATGATACAACAACAAAGTCGATCATTGACCTCCTGCCTAGGGTGTCCTGGTGCCAAGTGCACTGATGGACACCCTTATGTTTGAACATGGTGTTCGTTATGGACAATCCGTGACTAGCACAGAAGTGCCGAAATGACAGTCAGAGACCTGTTCCCAACCCGATACGACCCTCTCATCCACTGGGGTAAACCCCAACACTAGACGGCTGAGCTGGGGGGCAACAAGCAAACCCACCCCAGCCCGCTGCCTCTCCCTGTGGGCCACTCCAGAGTAGAAGAGAGTCCAGCCCCTCTTGCGGAGATGAGTTCCAGAGCCCACGCTGTTCGTGGAAGCGAGCCTGACTATTTCTAGTCAATATCTCTCGACCTCCCGCACAAGCTCAGGCTCCTTCCCCCCCAGCGAGGTGACATTCCACATCCCTAGAGCCAGCCGAAGCATCCGGGGATCGGGCCGCCGAGGTCTTCACCTTCGTCCGCCACCTAATCCTCTTTGCACCGGTCCCTCGTGGTTCCACCTGCAGGTGGTGGGCCCACTGGGGGATGGCCTCGAGTCTCTCATTCGGGCTTGGCCCAGCCGGGTCCCGCAAGGAGCAACCCGGCCACCAGGCGCTCTCCAACGAGTCCCGACACCAGGCCTGGCTCCAGGGTGGGACCCGGGCTCCGCCGTACCGGGCGACGTCACATGCCTCGATTTAGTAGTCATGAGGGGTTCTTGAACCGCTCTTTGTCTGACCCATCACCTAGAGCCTGTTTGCCATGGGGGTCTCCCAGGGGCATTTCAGCCCCAGACAACATAGCCTCTAGGATCATTCGAGCACTCAAACCCCTCCACCACGTTAAGGTAGCGATTCCAGGAGGGGGCTATTGTTACTTTTGCATTAAATGTAGTCTGTGCTCTTTTGCTTAACTTGAGCCTTTAGAAAAACTAATCTCTTTTATTCATCCAGCCGGATATTTACTTCACATTAGATACTGACTGCTATGAAGCTTTCCACTGAACCCCCAAAAATCTGAATCATCCTTTAACTATCCTCAGACTTCCAGTACAAGACAGACTCCTGTCATCTGCAGAAATACTTAGATGATTTTACAGTTGTGGGGTGGATCAGAGATGGATCAGAAGCTGAGTAAAGGAAGGTGGTGGACCGCTTTATGGCATGGTGTGGAAACAATCGTCTCATCTTGAACATGAATAAAACAAAGGAGATGATTGTGGATTTTAAGAGAAACAGGAAACAGGTCAAACACTATTTTCATCATGAAAGAAGAAGTGGAAGTGGTGGAGGAGTATAAATACCTCAGTGTTCACCTGGACAACAGACTAGAGTGGAGATGCAACTGTGAAGCCATCTACAAGAAGGGACAGAGCAGACTGTACTTCTTGAGGAAGCGTAGGTCTTTCTGCGTTTGCAGCAAGTTGCTGCATATCTTCTATGTTGTGGAGAGTGTGATCTCTTCTGCATTTATCTGCTGGGGAAGCAGCATCAGAGCCAGGAACTTGAAAAAGCTCAACAAGCTAATAAAGAAGGCTGGCTATGTTCTGGGGACTCCTCTGGAACCTTTGGAGATCATTGTGCAAAGAAAATTTCTTCATAAAATAAAGAACATTACGGAGAACCCTGAGCATCCTCTTCGTGAGACTGTCCTACAACAACAGTGTCTTCAGTCAGAGGCTTCTTCAGATCTGCTGTAAGACAGACCGCTACTGGAGATCCTTCCTGCCCACAATCATTAGCATCAACAACAGCTCTTTGAAGAAACCCGTATACAATTAGCTACAAACACATTTAATTTCCCTTTGGGATGAATAAAGTATTTTTCCATTTGAATTTAAATTGAACTGAATTTATAGCTAATGTCATGAATACGCCCATGCTCTATGAACATGCCCCAAAATCTTGAAGGGGCTTGCATTCAAAGCTAGACTCATGCATATTGCTTGTCAATTTTTTTTATTCCCTACTTTTTCCTTCCACCTAACTTTCCAGGACTTATCCTATTGTGGGTGTCAAATTAGCAGTCTTCAATATGCCCTCGTCTATAACATGACCAGAACATTTTAGTTTCGAAAAACCCTTTCTTTCTTAACGTGACATTCTGCTGTCTTGCAGAGTTTCGTGTTTTCATTGGCTGTAAGTTAGAATCATCTAAATTAACAGGAAACATTGCTTAAAATCTATATCACTGTGTGTAAAGAATCTATATAGGCCAATATATGCGTTTCACGTTTTAATTCCAATTGCTGAAATAACTTTAGAAATAGACTTTTGATATTCCATTTTACTGAGATCAACCACATTTTCATTAGGCAAGCACGCTCTCATTCTCCAAAATCGTACGCGGTAACATACCGTGTTATCCACATTACTTTTATCAAACGTATTAATAGATTCTTTTCAAAGCCTTTAAACGACTTACTTTACGTCTCTGTGAAATAAACAATTCAACCAAAAACTGTATTTTAGGAAAGTTCGTACTCCAGTGCAAAGGATCTGATCAACGCAACATTTTCGAGCGCTTAAATACGATTTATTTTATGCCAGTTCTTTAGCAAGCTCAGTATTTGGTTCCATATTGGCCTGCCACAGCTGTAAGACAGTAAAAAGCGAGGATGGCTAAAAAAAAAAGATTGTTATTACCTTTCTGTAGCACAGACATGGTGTCAGGCGCGCAGTATAGTTGCTGTGTCGGTGTGTGTTATTACAGATGTGCACGATGCAGCCTTCCTTCAAACTGGGACACCGAACTGTCTCTGCAACAGCCGGCAACAATTGGTCGTTTAAAGAGCAAAAACTTGTCGAAAACAAACACAGAAGCCGTTAAGCGTTTACATTAAACGATAAAACACCTGAACTTAGTACCCGGAGCCGAGAGAGCTCTACTGGTAACGCCTGATTTTTTTTTCTTTCACTTTAAGTCTGTCCGGTCAAACTAGGTCTCCATTTCTTCATTCAGGTGTCTTGACGTGGTCCAACCGGTTTTGCGCTCCTGTGGGATAAACACACACTCACCTCAGAACACTGTTAAAGAGGCTCTTTATAAGGAGCTTGTGTGTCCTAGTGGTATTGTGATGGTAAACAGCTATATTGTGCGCAGTGGATAAACGCCTGATCTATTCCAGGGTGTGCACTGAATCCACACCTAATCCACTCAGAGCAGAGGAAAGATTTGGATTTTACTGATATATCTGACTCTTAGCTGCATTAGATATAGGCTCGGAAAGCTGCCTCCTGTTCCTAAACCATTACATTTTGTGGATTTATAGTGCGTGTACGAAAAACGCAAACGAGTGGGTCAAATTTAAATGTTGCAGGTGTAATCCCAGCAGCGGCCAGGGCATGTTCATTCCTGTGCGGGTTTCGGGTATTGGAAATGTGGAGTGTTCAGATTAAATCTAACCTCTAGCCACGGCTTGTCCAAAGGATTGCTGCAACAAAGTCAACACGCCTTCTTTTCTGAGTGCGAAAAAGATTTTTGCAAATAATTTTAGATATAACGCAATATAAATCAAGATTTTGCCCAAATGTAACTCTTTAAAGCCTAATGCAAGACATAGTACTCAGGAAATCTTATATAGGCCTGCTTTAAAAACTTAATTCTTACTTATATGCTATGTGAGTGTTGATATTGTCATGTTACATAATACATTGGCCTAGTGGTTAGAACAGGAGGTTTGTGTTCCAGGGGCCAGGTTCCAATCCCACAGATTGCCACTCTGGGTCCCTGAGCAAGACCCTTAGCCCCAGAATGCGCCGCACAATGGCAGCCCACTGCTCCCTATAAGGGATGGGTTAAATGCAGAGGACAAATTTCGTTGTAATGTGCAATGACCAGTAAAGATGATTTTTTTTCTTTTTCTTTTTCTAACATCTCACTCAGGCTCCGCTCCACTCATTACTCTGGTTTGTCTCATTTTACTATCTCCCGAGGTTGACCACTGTATCGCTTTCCCTAATGGCTTTATTGCTGTGTTTAAATTATCTACTCCCCACCTTTCTAAGAATCCCCTTTGGCGAGCTTTCGGCCGCCTTTAAGCATTTCAGAGACATCTTCTGCTGTGTTATCTGAGCATAGAATAAGCGCGATACCTATTACTCTCTCATTGTCGACCTAAATTTCAAACATGACTTCCAGATTTTTTTTTATCAATATCACAAATCCTTCTCTGCCAAAGCTGCATCCACACTCGCTCAATCAGGAGTTTGCCTAGACTGGTTTATTCTCGCCACTGAAATTTTGTCATGACGCAAGCTACCTCTGATTCCTATGGGTCAGTTGGCCTCGCTTCAGTTCTTTATGGTCTGTACCATCTCGGTTAAAAAGAGGGTCACTCAAAGGGATGATTGTCAATTATTTTGTTGTCAGAGCCTTGCATGTGAACACATCATTATAGCTAAAAATATACAGAACGTAAATACCTTCAGTAACTCTAACAATATGCTGCTTTAAATCTTTTGCCTTATTATTTACCATAAATGAATTATTTACCTTAAATATTTACAACCCCCATTTGTCCTTGACAGTCTTTCCCTTGAGTGCTTTTACCATGTATATTTATTAAATTTGTAAGCTTCGCCTTCTATATTTTTCTCCATGCAATAAATTAAATGTGACGCAAATTATTTTAATTGTTTGTGACTTTACTTAGCTTATTATATTAAAACTGGTTAACCTTTGTATTAGCTCCCTCTACTGGGGGGATGTACTTTCTAAAGCAACCTGTTTGCTCCGTAGAATATCTAAATATTCATTTACGCATTCGAACATTTATACCAACCTTTTTCCTTTATTAACCAGGGGCTAAGGAACCATTTACTGTTTTAATATACATCTTATTTATATCTTATCCCGTCTAATCGTGGAGCACACTTGCTTTCTGCATATCGGCTTGGCGCTGAGTTGCTCAGTTTGGGACAATCGATTTACAGCACCTTCCCGGAAGTGTTTTCAAATTTAAGCATTAACTGAATTACTGCCGCAGCAAAATAAACTCTTACTAAACAATCTATGTTCAGACAATATTAGTAAGTTCATTTCACGGACGTAGCTCTAACCTCCGGCGAATCCTGGCTGGCCGTAACTCATAACTTCATCATTTCTGCCCGTCATGTTCCAGGTTTCTAATTCAGTCGCTGATGCCCGGTCTTGTTTAAAATTGTCAGGTCTTCCGCCGTCTTTGTCCATCAGCCTACTTTTACCCTACTCAGATTATTCCTCTCTCTCCTTCCTCTTTTGCAATCTGCCAATCACTGCTGTATCTCAGGTCTAGCTCCTTCTACTTTCAAACCTTATTCCTTCGCCTGGCAAAACTTTGAAAAACTTTGAAAATTTTACTTTGCTAATAACATGTCATTGTACCTGGTTTACATTCAGTCCCAGCTTTCATTACTCGTTTTTTGAACACCATCGTTTTAAGCTCCCCTACAGCCGCAGCCTTTTAGCAGGCATCGATTTTTATCGAAAGATCATCTTTCTGAGCCCACTCGAGCCTTTTTCACTCATTATGCACTAACTTCTCCTCAAAGGCATCTCAAAATATTGCATTCCGTTGCCTGACTTCCAGAGATCGATTACACTTCTCTTCCGTAAAAATCTTCTTATGACCCTTCGCTCCGGCCGTTTTTCGCCTCATTTCAAATCTCTTATCTCCAGGGCCTTCCTCATTGCCTTCTATGGCTTTCTTAGACTAAGCGAATTTACTTTTCCTTCCTATTCATTTGTGCCATCTAGAGATGTAGCCTCTTCAGACCTCAAGTTATATCCAGACCATTTTAAACTTACCGCAATCCAACCAAAACTATTGGTCCATGTTTCATTTCCATTGCTCGCCGCGATGGCCCGTTTTGTCGATTCCAAGCCATGTTCACTTTTGCTCTCAAACGTCACAAAGCAGCTCACACTTCATGCCCATTTTCCTCACTCCAGAACGAGTTCCCATGTTCGCCTCCTGGTTCCTCAAATTTCTGAGGCAACCTTTGTTCTATGCAGCCTTCCCCCTAGTCAGTTCTCAGGCCTCTCATTCAGAAATGGGCCAGCCACTTCAGCAGCTAACCAAGGAGTTTCCACAGCTTCACTACAGCAACTCGGCCGCTGCTCAACTTTAGCATTTACTTCATATGTCCGCCCAAACTTCTATTCTGTGCGCTCTGCTCAATGATCTATCAGCTCTTAGGTAAGAGCTTCTGCATTTACTGGTGGTGGTTGGCCTTTGCAGTTTAAACTTATCCTTGTTATGTAAGATTTTTTCATCAAACCACATTATTTCCCCTCATTTTCTTCAAGGTCCCCATTCTCCAACATCCGTCAGCTGACAATATCTGTTATGTCTCCGACGTTTCTTCTCATCCCTTCATTCTCTCTAGATCAAGCTCCACCGGGGTCCGAGCACCAAAGATATGAACTTTATCTATAAACTCCTCTCCCTAATCTTCACTTCATGCTTCTTCTCATCATTTTTCTTCTCATAGGTTCAATTCTCCTCTTTGTCCCTCACTGGCCTCTCCTTCACTCTCCTTGCCTTCTCTGCTTAACTCTTCATCATTCCCATTGCTTTCGCAGCAATGCATGCATTTCTTGATGCCTTTGCGGCTCAAAATATTGTTCTCATTGCCTTCGCGGCAATGCTTCTGTTTCTCGATGCCTCGCCGGCACAAAATATCATCTACGCCACTGGCAGGCGTTTCATTCAGCCTTGTCAGGCTCACTCACGCCATTGCCAGGCGTTTCATTCAGCCTTGTCAGGCTCTCTCATGCCATTGGCAGGCGTTTCTGAACATGCCTTGGCAGGCATCTCAATCCTACGCCTCGTCAGGCATTCATCTAGCCGCCTTGACGCCCGGTCAGGTGCAGCCCCATCTTCGTCTGACCTGTCATTGGCCATCCACGCCTGTTCAGTCATAACTCAGGTAAGCCCATTCGAGCCTAATCCATAAAACTTTTTTGGTCTGTGTTTTCACTCCCCGCTCATCTCAGATCATTCAAAACTAATTTCCTTTTTCTTCAGTTCAGCCTCAGCCTGGCCTCGGCCATTTTGAGGGAAGACGTACCTAATCATAATCCTAAGATGTTTATTCAAACCCACTTCATCCTCACCGTTTACGTCTTCCTCAGGGGTCCGAGAGCCACAGAAATAATCTTTCATTAATAAACTCTTTAACCGTCATCTTGTTATTTCTCCATTATGTGAGTCTTTCCAAGATGAAATGAAGTTTAAACGAAAATTCAACATGGAAGACTTACCACCCCGCCACGTCCAATCACTCCTCACTGGTTGCTCCAATGAACGACAGGTCCGCACTACTCCTCGGCCAACCATCTCCCAGGGCATCGCTTTTAAAGACCTTCTGCATGGAAGACACCGCTCTTCTGCTAAGCTTCGACCCTCCTTCAACCCCTTCTCCACCATAGGCTCCCAACTCCTTCCATACCAAGGCCTACACCACCACCAGGATCAGATCCCAGGGTGGGAAGACGTACCTAATCATAAGCCTAAGATGTTTATTCAAACCCACTCCATCCTCAGCGTTTACGTCTTCCTCAAGGGTCTGAGCGCCAAAGAAATAATCTTTCATTAATAAACTCTTTAACCGTCATCTTGTTGTTTCTCCATTATGTGAGTCTTTCCAGGTTGAAATAATGTGAATTCAGTCCAAGTATGCATGGTGTTGTTCAGGGACACTGACTCTCAAGTGTTCATCAAAGAAACAGCCTGGGAGAAGAAACTGTCTCTGTGTCGGCTGGTTTTAGCAGACTGCATTCAGTAGCAAACTGTCTCTGTGTCAGTTCGATTTTTTATCATGAGGCATGAGAGAGCCGACTCTATTGTCGTTTGTTGCCGCTGTACAGGCGTTGTTTTCAGGGAAGGGGGGAGGAGAGGTGGTGGGGGCTTAGCATTAGCTCTCGTCTGGGATTGTAATGTTTAACATTCTGCGTGGCCCAGTGTGGCACTGGTTCAGGAGGTAAAACAGATTGTTGGCATTCCCCGACTTTGTCGGGACATGCGCTCAATGTAATTTGCAGTGCACATTACTTTGTTTTTTTATCCAACTGTAAATGGCCAAAATACCTCCACACGACTAAACTGCTGGGACCCTTCTTGTCACCAATGTTGTTGGCCGTGTCTTCTGTCTTTTCTTCTTTTGGGGCACTCATTTTTTTCAGTGATGTCCTACCTGTTACCTGAAGTAAGAGGCTACAGCTGCACAAACATTAGCCATTAGCACCATGGCCTGCTACTGTGCTGTCTGCCTCAATGTAACTTTGCGTGGCTCTATTCCAGCCACATGATTGGTACAGTGTGGGGAAACTCTTATTATTTACTATTCATCTTATCTGTATATTAAAGGTTTATATCGACCCTTTCTCATATGTCTATTGAGAAAAAATTCTATCGAGATAGATATCTATATTGCTATTGTTTTATCGCCCAGCTCTATTTACAACCAAAATTCTGATGATGACTTTGCAATCAAACTATCCTTTTATCTACTGTCTATCCTCACTTATCCATACAGGATCTTGGGGGCGGCTGTTGCCTTTCTCCAGTGGTCATTTGGCGAGAGGCTGGGTTTACCCTGAAAGGGTCACCAATCAACCAAAGGACGACAGAGAGGCACTCAGAACAAACAACTAGGCGTAAACACACTCAATGCTGAGTGCAATTTTCTAGAGACCAGCGACTTCATGTACGAAGCATACTTACGCACCAAAAATTTGCGGCGCAAATGTTTTCAATCTACAATAATAAACTACAGAGAACTAAAACTCATCTAAATACACTGAAATATGATTGCATTCAGTTTTGTTTAATTCATGGAGCATCAAACTTGATGTTTTTTCATGAGTTTAAGCTTTTATGGTTTAAACACGAACAAAGAAACTGAATCATATTTAGCCTCATACAATAATGTAACACCTCAGAAAATTATGGAAACAACCTCAGGAAGATAGAAACTATAAACCTTTCTCTGTTTTTGTCACCTGATGGAAGATGGAAATGCACATCGGTCTGTGTGCTGAGGGACATAAAATTCATTCTCACTGAAAAGAAAACAGTGTCGGATCAGCAGATGATTTCCAAACAAGTCAGGTTTGATGATTCCTAAGGCCTCATCCGTATGTTGCTCAGATATATACTGATATTTGTACATCTGTATGAAAGCTGCGCACTCTTTAGTACATGAAGCCTCAGATAACCATGCATGTTTTTAGATTATGGGAGGAAGTTGAGGGGAGAACCCAGTTATGCATGGGGAGTACAGGATAGCCCCACCGAAAAAGACCCCTGACCAGGACTTGTACTCAGGAATGATCAATGGTAAGAAGAACTTTATTTTGTCCTGATTCAAAACCAAAATTAACAAAAAAAAACAAAACAATATTACATCTACATAATAATACTTACAAGTTGAACAAGGAGAATTCTTTGTGACATAAAGTAGACCTAATTCTAAAATAATAACCTTTACACTGGACTAAGTTTTATTGTTGTTTTAGGTCGTTATTATCTGAGCATGCCGGAGCTGAGGTGTGAGGCATGTGAGGCTACTTGGACCGCTAGAGTACATGACCTAAATCTAAGTGTTACTGGCCCGCCACCCTTCACTTTTCTACTCAGTATGCAACACATGTCTTCTTTACATTTGAAGAAATTAAGATGGCAGCACTAGGTCTCTCCTGCCAAGCATTTCTAAAAATGCTCGATCAACAAACTGTCCGCTTTGGTTGTGTGAGTACTTTGGTGTATATATCCTAAAAGGGGGGTCAAACTCCATCCTCGAGTGCCAGTGTCCTGCAAGTTTTAGATGCGTCCCTGGTTCAACACACCTGAATCAAAGGCGGAGTTATCCCCTTTGCATGCCGTCAGATCCTACAGAGACCTGCTAACCAATTATTTGAATCAAATGTGTTGAGCCATGGAGACACACCTAAAATTTGCAGGACACTTATCCTGGAGGGCAGAATTTTTAAACCTATGTCCTACAGTATGTTTCTTATGTTTTATTTTTTTGATGATTTCTGTTATTTTAAATCAGACAGGGAAGATCTTGTCAGACAGCTTTCAGAAAAGTTTTTTCGAGTGGGAAGCCATAAGATATGACTTGGATAAAATGTTAAGGAAGGATCAATTCAGATGTCAAGCGTGTACCCCAGATATGCCTGCAGTTTCTGTGGATGGAAACTGCAAGCGTTACCGTTTCAAGAAGGCAGCAAGGTAAGGCAAAATATGTACAGTATAACAATTCTTTGTATAAGTACTAAAGTTTGACTCAAACGTTCACTGCCTGTAACGATAATATTATGTGACCACTGTCACTGGAAATTTGATCTATTTTAGGTTTCTGGAAGAGCCGTTTGAGGAGGGGAGTGGACAGCAGCAAGAGAGACCTCCCACAGATCCAGTAGTAAGCTGGATGAGGAGGGATTGGAGCTTGCAGTGTGTAGACATACAGTGCTGCTTAGTCCTCTAAATATGTACAGGGGTGAAGTTTTTGCTTATCCCTTGTACCTCCAACAAAAGCTGGTCAATAGACATATCACTTTTTTCTGTATGGACGTTACCTGCAAGTATTGGCCATATCTTGAAAGAGTGACAAAAAACTGATTCAGGACCTTCTTCAAATGAAGCCATTTCTCTCAGTTTTTCTTGACTTCAAATGTGAGGTATGGAACTTTGACTAGGCATAGAATCACCTTGTTGGAGCACTTGTATCGCTACAAAGACATCTTTGACATGGTTGTTTTTATATATGTGTTTTTATATATGTGTTTGCATGCTTTTATTCTGGTCAAGTGGAGTGGAGCATATTAGGATGGAGCTGGTTTGATCCTAGGGGAGGAAGTGGACCAGTGTAATGCCGTTCTCTCAAGGATTGCAGTTACCACAAAACATATGTCCACAGCAGGTGAGAAGACCAAATACCGCTTTCCTTAATTTATAAGTATCTAGCCATGATGACAGAAAATGCTAATATCGTGGGCTCTGATTTTGTTTGTAGGACGGACAGACCTGCTGACTCTTATGGCCATGCGTTGGAATCATCTAAAATTGGACGACTTGGTCACCTCGCTGACCCGTCGATATCAAAAGGTAATGATACTAGGGATGTGTTTTTAAATGCCTACACCTCCCGTGTTCTAAATTTTTGTTTATTTGAAATTGGGAATGTAGGCCACAAAAGCTCTTCAAAGCCAGCTTCAGACCATGGAGTCTTTAAGAATGGAGTTGTCAATGACTGACAGTCAACTGGGTGACTGGGTCAGTGATGTAAAGGAGAGGGCAGAAGGTGAGCAAAAATGCTTGGAATTTAAGAGGGAGTTGCAAAAATACTTTTAAATTAACTGCATCCCTTTTATTTATTCTAAGCAGCAACAACAAGCTCGACTGATGCTGATGCCTTTATGGGCAGAATTAAAGTTCTGGTAGCAAGCATCAAAAGGTGATCTCAGCGTCTTTATAAAGACACTGATGGAAACAAAGCTTGTGCTAAGATTCGGCACAAGATAAGAAAGGAAAAAGGCATCTTGACATGGACTATGGAAAAATAAACAGAATGGTTCCAGACACAGAAACTCTGTGCTTGGAAGATATTCTGTCTAGCGACACAACTTGGCCATGGCAGCAACCACACAGTGGTATGTACACAAACACCAATATGCTTTCTACTGTCATCATTTCTGACAGAAAATGTGACTTAATACCACAAGTGTTGACCTAGACTTATGAATTACGAATTTCTTCCTAACTTGATCTATAACTTTGTCCTAAATGCTTTTCAGATTATGGCTGTAAGAAGACTTGAAGAAGAAAAGAAGATTCTTGTAAGAGAGATGGACCATCACTGAAAATCTCTTTCAGCCTATGATGATACTCTGAAAGAACTGTCCTCCCTGTTTTCGAGTGACACATTTAAAAGTATGTTTTTAAGTAATGAATAAACATACCAACAGTGACAATTAAAGCTTGTAAATCAGACCAGTTTTTGTTTATGTTCAAACTTCAGAGGTTTGTCGTGTGCCCTTACAGACGAGAGTTTGAAAGGTCTGCCGAGCATCATCCTCAGACAGCAGGAACATTTCAAACAAATCAAGCTGCAGGCAAGAGAGTGTTATCTGCAGGTTTTATCAGGAGCAGAGAACGTTAACTTCGTCCCTGCTTCAGATGATGAGTTCTACAGTGACTCAGACTGTTCAGATGAAACTCCGTAATCATCATCTGTGAAATGCTTCTTTTTAAACCTGTATGCGTATTAAACATAGTAGATGTATTGCTGAAGAAGATCTTTACATGCTGGGATATTTTCATGCCTTTAAACCTGAGGACTAATAATAGGAATCAGTGACAAATCCTAGGCTAACATACAGGTACATCTAAAAAAAATTTGAATATTGTGTAAAAGTGCAATATTTTTTGCCAGTCATTCCAGAAATGAAATGGTTATTTTACAGATTCATTCCACATACAGTAAAATATTTAAAGTTTTTATTCCTTGCCTTTTGATGATTATGACTTACAGGTAAGGAAAACCCAAAATTCAGTGTCAGAAAATTAGAATAGCACATTAGACCAACCATAAAAGTATGTTTAAAGCACAAATGTAGTGAGAGACTGTTTAAAGGCTCAGGAAACCTTTGCAGGTGTTTTTAATTAATTGGCTGGTTAGATTGTGACACCATGAGTGTCCAATAATGAACTTTTTCACTGTATTCTAATTTTCTGGGACATTGATTGAATTTTGGGTTTCCATTATCTTATAGCCATATCTATCAAAATACAAGAAACAAATTCTTGGAATATATCACTCTTTGTGAAGATTTTATATTATAAGTTTCACTTTCTGAGATGACTGGCAAAAAATATTGAATTTTTATGATATATTTGAGTTTTTTTTAGATGTACCTCTAAATCTGGCTATAAATGTACCCATAAAACAAGGACTACACCTAAAATACTCTACATAAGCATAGAAATGTGTCTATATAGCGCTATATATATATAAAAAATATGTGTACACATACATACATGTACACTCACTGGCCACTTTATTAGGTACACCTGTCCAACTGCTCGTTAACGCAAATTTCTAATCAGCCAATCACATGGCAGCAACTCAATGCATTTAGGCATGTAGACATGGTCAAGACGATCTGCT
>JAHUTJ010067806.1:0-13903 GCA_036250325.1 Characodon lateralis
TGGCTCACACCTTTCTATTTTGTCCTAATACCATCGCCTTACTGGGCTGGTATTCACAGGACAACCCTTAACAGGCCGAAATATTATTTGATAAAATATTAAAATATTAATATTTAATATTAAATAATATTTTCAGATTCATAATCACAACAATGTTAAAAATTACAGTGCTTTGCAGAACTATTTATACCTTTGAATGTTTACATATTTTTTTCATGTTACAACAACAAACTTCAACGTATCTTATTTGGGATTTTATGTGACTGACAAAAACAAAGAAGTGCATAGTTGTGAAGTGGAAGCAAAGGATACAATGGTTCATAATGTTTTCAAATATATATCTGACAAGTGTGATGTCTCTATATATTCAGCCCCTATTACTCTGACATCCCTAAATAAAATCTTGTTCAATTATTTGCCTTAAGATGTCAACTAATTAGTAGAGAGTTGAACTGTGTGTAATTTAGGCTCAGCATAAATACAGCTGTCCTGCGAATGACCAAGAGAACTACTCAGCCCATGATTGAAAATAAAAAGAGTATGGCACTTCTGCAAACCTACACTGAAATGGAAGTTGAAATATGCTGAAAGGCTAAACAAGCAGAGCATTAATCAGTAAAGTAGCCGTTAGGCCTATAGTGTCTCTGGGGAAGCTGCAGATATCAAAAGCTCAGGTGGGAGAATCAACAACACAACTATTAGTCCTGAACTCCAGAAATCTGGCCTTAAGAAAAGGGCATTTTTGTAAGGAAGCTATAAGAAGTTTCATTTGCAGTTTGGCTTGCCCCATTACGGAAAAAGCAACATACAGAAGAAGGCACTCTCACTGGATGAGACCAAAAACATACATTTGTACATATGTATAAAGTTATCTTAATGTAAAACATGATAGTGGTAGAATCATGCTGTGGGGATGCTTTAGTTCAGTAGGGATGGGAAAAGTGCTTAAAGTTGATAGGAAGAAAACATGTTAGAGGGTACAAAATACTTTAGACAGTGGTGGATGTTCACCTTCTAGGAGAACGACCCTAAACACACAGTTAGGGCCACAATGTAATGGTTTAGATCAAAGCTTCTGCTTGTAATGATACAAAATATGAAAATGTTCAAGAGTTGCTAAATACTTTGCAAGACACTCTATGTTCTCAATAATCTGTCTCTACATCTTAGTGTTTTGTAATTTATATAATGTTTTTCTTTCTACCTCTTTCTTTACATTTAGCAACTCCATGATGCATTTTTTTTTGGTTTTTTTTGTTTTTTTAACCGTGTCCTGACTGGCAGAGTAGCGCTCAGAATTGTTGTCTGAGTGCCAAGAAATTTCCCAACAGATTTACTTTCACAAGCGGAGCATCACAGCTAATGCTTTAAGTTCGGCTTGATATTTATAAAAGAAACTTTATTATAAACTTCTTTGAGAATATTTCAATTGTTACGGACATGGAGACTGAAGTGAAAATGAAAAAAGAAGCTTGAAAAAGAGAGAGATGGGGCAAAAGGGAAAAAGGGTAGAAAAGGAGGAAAGAGTGGAGGAGAGAAAGAAGGATTAAGAGAATACAAGACTACACCCTGCTTGCTTATACACCTGCTGCTGTTTTTCTTTTTAACAAAATAGTACACGGTACTTATGAATGTAAAATGTACTTAGTGAGAGGTGCAGCCCAATATAGAACATCTGTGTATCTGTCAAAACCTGAAGCTTGACACCTGTGAGAAAAATATTCAATAGCGAGTGTGAGGACCCACAGACCTGCCCCATGGTCCCTGGATGGACACTGAGGAGATCCGAGCCACAGACATCCAAAGGCCCCCCAAAGCACAGGAAGCCCTGGAGAACCACTGCCGGAACTACCACAACCCCCCCAGAGAAGAGCAGTGGAGAGTCCCAGGGGAACCACCCAGCAGCGACAGCGCAGAAACCCCAGGGAGCCACAGCGACGAGCCCACAGGCCCCGCCGGCAGCCATCCATGCCCGAGCAGATTCAGCCATGGACCCAGAGACCCAAGACCCCGGGACACACCAACCCCAAGCAGAGGCCCGACAGAGCCCAGGGGGCCAGGCCCCCCCACCCGGGAGTGAGCCAGGACACACAAAGGACCCAGCCCCGGACACCGAGAACCACAAGTATACCAGCGGGCAGAGAATCCAACCACTGGCAGGTAGTGTGGTGGGGAGGAAATAGGCCTCTCATAATAATGATAAAAATGGGGGGCCTGAGCTGATCCAGGAGAGGGAGCAGTCCAAGACCCAACCTGTCACAAAAAAATAAATAAAAAAACACAGGCACACGCAGTCACAATCACCCACTCCCACCCTCATGCATACACATAAAATCACTTGCACCCAATGTAAAGACAAACAACAATGGGCATCATACATTTACTCACACTCCTCATGCATACTCTATACTCCCAGGTCCAGGCGCCGGTACCCCCTAGGGGTAACAAGCCCTCGGACCCAGGAGGTAGTCCCCTTCCCTCCTGGGGCTGAGACAGGCAGACAGCGCCAGCACCGCCCAGACCCGGGTGACCCTGGCCCAGCTCCCGCCCCGAACGCAGTCCCCAACAACCCCCTTCAACCTCCTGAGAGGGGCTATGTACAAAAGAGGGGTCCACAGGGCTCAAACCAGCCCGCCAACCGGAGCGGCCCCAGGACGGAGCAGTCCCGACCCCCCAATGAGCTCCGATCCCAACCCGATGAGTCTCCCACCCCCAGTGAACCCCAACATGAACATCCACACAGGGCCACCCCCAACAAGGACACCTATATCGAACACATGCCCCCAAACCCAAACGCCACGAATCCCCTCGCCCACAGGTGAACTCCATAGCCGAGAAGCTGATGAAGCCACACACACACACACAGCGTAAGCTCCACACACAGCCATGCTATAAGCAGCCCCGCCGCACCCCGCTCCCCCACCACACAGTGTGCCGCAACGGCAAGGCAAGGTCCCTGCGCAACGCCACCCCCGCCCACTGGCGCAGCAGGGCAGACCCCACCGAGCACTGCACCCACAACAGCACCCCCGACCCCGCACCATGACGGGACAAACTCACCCACCAAGAGGTCCCCGGCCAGCGGCAAGCACCCAGGGCCAGTGTCCCTCATCACGCCCCCCTCAGCTACAAAAAAAAACACTACATCACTGCCACTGCAACGACCACCCAGGGAGAAACACTATCCCGCTCAGCTCCACCATCGCTGCCCAGCTGATCCAAACGCCGGTGACCCCACATCCTATAAGTGGACACAAAGGCTGCAGGCCCTCCATGCCATCCCCCAGTCCATTGCCCAGATCCACCCCCACCCCCCGGACATGACAGCCAGCAGAGCAGCACACCTCCAAGCCCGACCAACACCCCCAAGACAGCGCCAGCAGCCCCAGCCTACCAGTCCACGTGAGGGATACATGCACCAGCCGGGTAACTGGGCCATGCAGGCCAACCGCTCCAGGCCAAGCACAACCCACCAGCCGTCCCGGTGCAGTCACAAGACATGCTCTGCCACCCCACCCACCCGACTGCCAACCGCAGTCCGGTGCCCGACCATGGGCCAGAACCACAGAAGGAAGCAGTGGAAGAAGGCTAGGGCAGCACCAGTTACCGGGCACCCTGCCAACTCCACCCCCAAACCCCGGGCAGGGACGAACGAAGGCCCGCCGGCCACCCGCACCCCCGCATGGCGCACCACGGCCCACCAAGCAGTCCAGCCGGTCAGCCCCTCCACCAAAGCGGGGCCACATCTCAATCAACGCCGACTAAAACCCCCCTACCGGAGCCCGGCACCCCCACAGCTGGCAGACCAGGGCTCAAAGCCAGGGGCCGAGATCCAAGCAATCCCGAGAGAGCTGAAACGCCAGCCCCAGCACCAGACAATCCCCAAGACCCGACCCTCAACCCCAGCCCAGACCCGACTAGAGGGCCCACTCCCTCTCCCAGCCTACGACCACAGATGGGAAATAGCGAACGGGGGTGTGAAAAGACCCCAAGCCTGCCTCCACCAGCTCAAATGTGATGTTGATGCATGTTGTTGTAGTGTGCATTTAAAAAGAAAAAACGGTTTACCATCGCCCCCACTCTGAACCCTCAATGTCTACATGCAATTAAACCCTTAGAAGTGAGCGCAGGCTAGGCCGGCAGGCTAGGCACATTAAGCTACTAGGATATCGTCCATCTTGATGCCATTCAGTGAGCCCGCCCCCAAAGCCCTACATTTGAATATCATGAAAACATTATAAGTGAGAGTGTCTAAGTTGTACAATAAAATTGGGGCACAGGCTGCCCTGGGACCGCAGAGATGGAAAACCTTTGCGGCAGTCCAATTGCGCACCCACACCCCAAGGCCCTCCATGAGTGGTAATGTGATGGAGCTGGCAGAGGGAGGTGTCCGGGGATGGGGAGGGAAGGACTGGGGGGCAAACCACTCTCCCAGGGAGCCAGCTCCAAGGCTGACCCAAATAGGCACCCCCGTTTGCCGAGTCCCAACAAAGGAGGGAGGCAAAGACACATCTGCCAGGCAAAAGACTAGGGACAGGTAACAGGCCGGAGAACCAACTGAAAAACGGGACCAACGTCCCCAAGCCCCCACCCCCTGGAACCACCCAGACCCTGATACCCAGCCCCGTTACCCAGTCCGCCGCCCGAAGTAGCCACCGACCCCCAACAAAAAGGAGCCAGCCAGAAGCGCCCAAGTGGCCAAGAATGCGGCCTCACTCTAAACAAAGGAGCAGACCAGCTGGCCCAGCGCAACCAAAATACGCCACACAAAGGAGGGCACATGACCAGCATGTCCAGCCACCCCCGAACCGAAGGGGCAGAGCCAACAGAGCGCCCAATCCCCGATGCCCGGCAACAGACAGCAGCCACAACCATGCAAGCAGGGCAACAAAACATCCCACTCCAACCCCGAGGCCGCCATCAAACTGCACCCGACTCAAAACGGCAGGCCCACCCAAATGTAAGCTCCAGTCCAGGATAGGTACATGCACCCCCCCCATAGACAGGCTCACCGAGACCACCGGGCCAGCTGGGCATTCAAGCAGACCCCACGATGCACCACCCCGCCCACTACCATGCCCAAAGGAAAGATGCTTGCCCTGCAAGCCGAAGGGTGCCACAGAAAGGCTCCAGCACACGCAGCAAAGAGGCCACACCCCCATCCAGAGACGCAGAACCACCTACATCCAGGTCAGCCAAGCAAAAATGATAGAGCCGAGCCAGACCGCAGATCCCCCTGAGCCAGCGCCATGGCAACACCACACATCTTTCTGTGCATTTGTAGGGGCACGGCAAAGACTACTAACCCCAAGCACACAAAACCCACCAGGAACCATCCAGCAAACGAGCAAACCTGACCCCAGTACAAGGCCGAGAAGCCCGACACAAGCGCAGAGCTCAGCGACACCCGCCCAGCCGCACCCATGCCCAGAGGTCAGAGCCGTCGCGCACAGGACCACTGCCTCAACACCACAGCACGCCATACAGCAGAGGACGAAATGCAGCACGGAAGAGCACCCAAAGCAAAAGCTGCACACAAAACTCACATTGCGCAAATGCGCCCCCACCAGCCCCCCAAAAACAAAAATAAGACCCGCAGCATCCAGGCCCTAGAACATGCCAGACACCCACACCCCTGCCAGAAGCAGCCCCGCAAGAGGCCCCGAGGCCCACAAAAGGCAAGAGAGCCCACAGAGCCAAAACCCATCGGGAAGCCGAGACCAGTCCACCCCGAGACCAACCCCTGCCAGCCCACACACTTGAACCATGCAGACCCCTCCGAACCCCCTCCCCCTGACAGAAAAGGGACTGGCGTCAGTAACCGGAACCAAGACAAGGAACCAGAAACCGAGCCGGAACCACCGAAGACCAAACGACGCCCACACCCATCCAAGGCAAACCATCCATCCCCACCCGAGAAGGAAACCTACAGCCACCCCAACATTCGAACAACTCCCAGAGCACATAAGAGATTGGACACCTAGGTTGACCCCACCCCACCCCCATGACCACCATATTCAGTTGAAACCAGCAAGCAGCAAATGGAAGCTCCTCCTATTTGATGACGCGGCGAAGCGTTGCCGCTTGTTGCCAAATGGCAACGCGGAGTTCACGCGGAATATCAAGCGGGCAAAAGCACACAAATGACGCGAAATATTCGCAGAATCCACGTGTGAACGCACCATAAGCCTATAGCAGCATAACTACAGAGATAGCTCAGGATAACCTAAGCCACTCTAACTATAAGCTTTATCAAAAAGGAAAGTTTTAAGCCTAGCCTTAAAAGTAGACAGTTTGTCCATCTAGAGCCCACTGATGGCCATTGTTATACTAAAAACCAGAACTATTGGAATACCTCTCTCTGTCAGATTGACCATAACCATTGGAAAAGAGAGGGGATCATACAGGTAGCAGAAATGGAGGGTGTGTTTGCACCTCAACCATAACTGAGCCATTCCTCATGGGGAATGAAATTATTCCAAAGCAGTGGGGAATGTCAATCCACACAATACTGGTTTATCATACTGAATTTTCTCACCACACTCCCATCCTCTATTCAAATTACCCATTGATCCACCGCCCATTTTCATCTTTCAGACAAACTGTGAACATATGGATGAGGTTGTTTGATTGCCATAAAAAAAGTGCTCTCAATACTCAAGCTAGATAGTGCTATACAGCACAGAGCCTCAAATGTGATTACCACACGAACCAAATTATCATTGATTTGATTTGCAGAGATCAATTAAGTAGCATCACAAAAAGCCTCAGTAGCCTGACAGCATTGGCACTATGAATTCAACCCCTAATTGTTATTTTTGGAGGTTTGGTGGCAGGGAGGTTGCGTGTCTACTTTTCCGCTTCTGTCAGGTTGATGAGCTCTTCCGTCTGACTGGTCCAGAAATGTAATTCATTGATTGAACACTCTCATTACCATCAACACACACACACACACACACACACACACACACACACACACACACACACACACACACACACACACACACACACATCTATGTTTCATGTTAGTTTCTCACAATTCATGTCCATAGTGGCAGCACTTGTCAACATAATTTTAGGATTTATTCAGTAGTGTGTATGAGCTCAACACACATCACTGTACACTTCTATGTAAACAGCTTCTGGAAATGCCAGTGCTCGATTGTTTACCTCAATGGTTTATTGACTCAATCAGCAAAGTAGCATAATTCAAATGAATAATTACTGTCAATTGTGGCAATGATGTGACAGATGATAAAAGAAGCCTTAGATGGTCTGGCATGTTTTATGAACAAAATGTATTGAACTGTTGCCTATTAGGTTATAATCTTTGCATGGAATCAGCAATACAAAACTGGAAACGTGACCTTTTTCTGTTCTTGTTACAGCTTCGTGGTCCAGCTCTCTTTTTTATAAATATATACACTTACTCATCACATTATTAGGTACATCTTTGTAGTACCCAGCTGGACCCCCTTTTGTCTTCAGGGCTACCTTAATTATACATGGCATAGATTAAATAAAGGGTTGGCAACCACATTACTCTGAGACTCAGGTCCATATTGACATGATAGCATTACAATGTTGCTGAAGATTTGCCAGCTGCACATCCATGATGCAAACCTCCTGCTCCACCAAATCTTCAAGGTCTTCTATTGCACTGTTTCTTAACCCTGATCCATAGGGCCACCCAGTCTTTCATGTTTTATGTGTCTCTGCTCCACCACACCTGATTCAAATGATTGTATTACCTCTTCAGCATGTCATCAAGTGCTGCAGAAGCCTCTTAATCACCTGTTTATTTAAGGCAAGTGTGTCGCAGTAGGGAAGCAACTAAATCATGCAGGACAGTGGGCCTTGATGACCAGGGTTAAAAAAACACTGCTCTATTGAATTGAAATGTAGTGAGTGTGGAGGCCATTCGGAGTAAAAACAGTCACTCGTGCAAAAAACTGTTTTAACCCTACTATCATATTTTGCTCTTGGAATTACGATTCATCAGACCAGGAAATGTGTTGCTGGGTATTTTTTGAACCTGTGTGAAATGTAGCCATTGTTTCCTGTTCATATTTGACAAAAGTAGCCACTGGTCTTTTGCAACGGTCTGCTTCTAAGTGTTCTATATACCATGTTTGTAACAAGTGCTTTTTGACATGTTTTTGGCTGTCTATGGTCTCAAACTAGTCTGCCTGTTCTCCTGTCATCATCGGGGCATTTTATATACACACAAGTGCTGTTCCCTGGGTATTTTCTCTTTTTCAGATGAAATGGCTGTTAATGAAAATTCCAGTTTCTGAAATACTGGGACCAGCACATCAGGCACCAGCAAGTACACTATGTCAAGTTTGAGCTTCAGCCTGTCATCTTTATCTAGATGCATTTATTTATTGAGTTGACATTCAATTGGTTGATTCACCATTTGTTTTAACAAGCAATTTAACAGGTGTACCTCAAAAGGTGACTGATGTAATTACAAATTTATTTTTTTTTATGTTATCCCGCAGGATGACTTAACCCTATTCACTTCTAGTCAAACCTTGGTTTAAGGATATATAGGCATCTCTTGTGTTCCTTCTGGTAGGATGTGGACTTTGATCAAATATTTCTTTCTGCACCTCCCCTTTCAGCATGAGATCTAAACTTATCACAATTAGCTCAACTTGGATATATATTAAATGTATGTAAATTAAAAAGGACAATCATTTTTGCAACAACTTAGGAGAGTAAGAACATGCTATTTGATTGGATTAAATTCATATTTAAGGTGGCTGACAGGTGAAAATGTGCAGCAAACTGCTAAACACATGATCTTCCCTGTGACCCTGTAAGGAAGAAACAGGTATAGAAAATGGATGGATGGATGTATTTTAGGCTAAATAAACATCTTTACCAGAGGTGCCTGTGTACTAAATTCATGAGTTTCAAAATTGCCCACAATTTACATGTTAATTTTGGAGTCAAAAGGACAAGAGAAAACTGCCAAGGCCATACCACCACACTCGTACTTACACACAGAAACACTGACGAGTACACTCATTTGAGGGTTTCAACTTCTTTCCCCCCATTTTTATTACCCTAATGAGCCACACATATGCATATACACAGGTCCATTTGTCTTTGCAGGCAAAAAAAAAAAAATTGGATAGATGGCAAAGGTAATTTCACATGAAAGTAATTTTAACCAGGTCTAAGCCTCATGAGTGAGCCAATATCTACTTTTCTTTCTGTTATTTGTCATGCTACTATTGGAGGACTCTGGCAGAATACAAAAGGTCACAATGCGTGCAAACATAACTCAGCAGGACAAGAAAAACACATTATGAAAATAAAGGATGCAATAGGAGGGAGAGCAAAGCCCAATGAAATAAGGCTTCTTGTTTGCATCTACTGTAGTGGATGCAGACACACAAAGCTAGACACAGAAAGAAAGAGCAAAAGCATTTAGTGAAGAACAGATGGAGCAGCAGGAGAAATGCTCAGAGGATGCAGGAAGATCTCAAGTATCCTTGTGTTGGCAGTGGTCATGTAGGTTGTTGATTTAACTCCTGAACCCTCATGGACACTGGCAGTTCCATTCCCTTTGTGCTCTTCAGCTTAGCTAATTTCCGTTGTGCCACGGCCTGTGAACCGAGGGATCCGAGTTGATTGATCTAATTCTTCAACAGAGCAACATTTTTCCTCACAAAGCCAGGATAGTCACTAGAGACAACATTCAGTTGATGTTTAGCACAATACTACTTAGAGACACCGACCACCCCAAGTTATTTTAAACGGCTAGAGGTACATTTAACTAGCAAAAGGAAAAATACTGTTTTTTTGTTTCTTTTGGCATGGTGAGACGAGGAGGAAGACAAAAAGAAAAAAGGTGGCTAATGAAATGTTGAATAAATGCTCTGTTATTTGCATGTCTAGTTAGTTGAAAGGGTTGCCTCCTCTGGTATGCAGTGCAAGTAAAAAAAAAATAAATCCTTGAGTGGCTGACGCTAAAGTTAGTGTCTGATTTGTAGCTTATGAATAAGTGCTAACATGCACATCTTTTCAGAGTTAATTTAAGAAGTCTAGAACACATTTTGCAATTTACCTACAATTAAAAACCTTATGTTGTCATATTGGCCCGAACCAGTGGACTCTAGTGCAGCACAAAGTACAGAGGCGGGGTAAGATTTAACAAGTTTGTAATGAAGCGGGTTTGGTTCCAGGATCGGACAGGAGTCTGATCTCGACTGGCGGCACTCTGAGGATTGAAACAATGGTGAGTAACAGAGCAGGGTGAATTTGAGTGTACGAAGGAAACAAAATCCTTTACTTGGAAGAGATGGTGTTTGATCCAGGAGGTAGAGAGCAAGCTACAGCATCTGAGCTTGACAAATTGGCATGCTGTGTGAGCAGGATCTTCCAGAAGTTGAGTGTACTTAGAGGGTGGACAGGCAGAGTGTGGATTTCAAGCGGAGGTTCTCTGGATCTGGATAATTCCCTTCCACTGGCAGATCCAGGGAAAAAGGAAGAGTCATTCAGCTGAGAGAAACACACTTAAGTGTCGACCAATCTGATAGGAAGCAGTCCAAAGACTGAAGAACCAAGACTGAGTTTCTCAGAGCAGTAACCTTAGGAGAAAGAGGCAATGCCAGGGTCAGGGTCAGAATGACACTGAATACAGGACTAGTCCGAGCTGGACAACTGGTCTGATTACCACTCTGTGAGAGCGAACAATCTGACACCTCCTCAAAGGTCTCAGCCGCTTAAGAAATTTTCCCTGATATTCTACACAGAACCGGGACCCTTTCAAATATTTATTTTGTTTTTGAAAACACAAATAAGGGAGCATTTTCATTGTTTTCTTAGCATTAGGACATTTTGTTATTCTAAGGCTAACCTCTTCTGAGGTAAAACTGGTTTTAATTCAGTTTCAGAGCTTAACCACCATATAACTGTTATGGCTATGGTTAGTGTAAATGTCTTAACATGGTTTATTTTAAACCCTTTCAATAGTGTCTTTTGTTCTTTCTTCCTGAAATGAAAGTGGGGATTGGCCAGTTCATTAAAATACCTTTTATTCTATATTTTAACACATTTTGGAGTGGCAGTATGAAGCTTTTAAAGATTAGCTATCATTAATTGTTTTCAAATGCCTTCCTCTGTTGTGTTTGATTGAGATCTGTGTCCCAAGAGAAGAAGCAAATCAGCTTCACAGGATGTCATCTACATTAACAGCCCAGGTTTTCAGGCTTAACAATGCAAACACACACAAAACAGCCTGGGTAGATCAAGACCATTCCAGGAAGTTAAGTTCAGGAGTCCATAGTTTGTCTTTTTCCCAGGGAGCTGGGATTTGTTTGGTTGTCTGTGGGGCGACGGCAGTAGAAGGAACTCTTTATACAAGAACTGCCGATGTTTGTGTAAGGAGAGCAGGTTTCTTTTAAACGTTCATAAAACCTGTTCTGTTCATATGGCCCATTGGGCTTCTACCACTTATAATAAATATGGATACACCCTGTCTTTCATTTGTCTTTACATAAGTTCTGCTGTTCTACATTCCACACACACACGCACCTGTGGCGGGGACTCCAATAGGAGTTAATCTCATTAGCTGCACCTGGGGCACAGACAAGCCTTCCACTTTCTCTCAACTGGATATCCTTTCATCCATTTATTTCTTCTGCTGCATTTTTAGAAAGATGATGCTAATCATAATGGTATCAATAAACATGATTTGTTTGTTCGTGCAACATCCAAACACATACAATCACACCAGATAAGACAAAATTAAAATAACAAAAATAAAAACGTGTGTCCTTCCTGGTATAAATCCTATAAAAATGTGTTTGGACTTTCCATCTCTACAAGAGCGGGAGCAAGAATGCAAAAGGAGCGCAGAACAAAAAAGGAGTGAGAGGGATGAAGAGGCACTCCATCTTCACATCTATGTTGTATGCCCTGCAGTTGTACAAAAGGAGTTTGCTGTCAGTATGCCATGTATGTGAAGCCAGTTGAGTAAAAGATAGCTTAAAGCTTTGACATAGATTCACTAAAATGTGGGACTGGGTAGGATTGAATACATTGCCATGATAGCTGCATTAGAGAAGTGTTACTCTGTTGATATGCTGCCAGTTTTCCACATGGCAGACAGAGACAGACCTCAGCAAACTCTAATCTGTCTGACACCTGGAAAGCTTCACCAATCTTCGCACAGTCGCACTCAGCACATTGAAGCATGTTCTCTCCCCCACATGCGTGCTCTGCTTAGCTGATGACCCTTTATTCTCCTCCATCTAGCCCTGTCACTGCATGTTACATGCTTTTCAAAAACCCAGTCACCCCTTTGGAAAGGCCGTGTGGACACCCACCCACTGTCTAATGTGTGGACAATCTGACATGAACCCACATGCTTAACTAGTGACCTCCCTCCAAAGCTCCCCTGCTGTTAATGACACACATTACTACCCAGGGAAATACAAACGCTTCACCCTGGGACTCAGCACTGCAATGCAAAAAATATATACTGTACCATGATGGAACTTAGGTGCAATCTTTCAATCAAGTGACACATGGTGGCCAATGACCGTTAAAGGCAATGATAGTGATAAAGTAAGTAATGATTAAAAATAATAATGAATGTCAAATTTAGCAATGTTGCTTTCAGTAGCATAGTTGTTAAAAATGCAGAAATATTAACAAAATCATCCATGTATTCACATACAGTACCCTCCCTAAACGTTCAAGCACAGTTTGGTAGTTTGATAGTTTCTATTTAGATTTGATAATACAATGGAAAAGGAGTAACAATTTATCTGTATAAAGCTGTCTTATTTTCAATTTGGTCAAAAATGACATGTTGAAATGTATTACTACCCTTCTCAACAATAGTAAAATCTTTTTTTAGCATTTCGGCAATTAACCATTCTTATCATCACTGACAATCTTTTTGGATGTTTCCTCTGGTATTTTGATAATTTGTATTTGGTAAAGGGCTCTGAATGTATGAGATTGAAAGGCCTCTTTGCCATCACCCTCATCTTTACATCCCTCCACAGATCTTTACATTCCTCCACATTATTGGCATTATTGCTGCAATAAGACCTAACAAGTGTCATGCCTGCTGCTGACTGGTGACCATCACACCTGAACTTCATCACACTGATATGCAGCAGCTGCCATGTAAGGACAGATCTTCCTCCTGCACAGCTTCAGATTGTCATGTAACTCTACGTGGTAACACCTTCAGGCCATTCATTAACTTCAGTCAAGTTTCATTAGATTGTTAACCTGTCTGTTTTCTCCCTCTTCCAGTTATTCTGCCTGCCCAATCCACGCCAGTCCTAACCAGACTCCCCTCTGTTCTGATTTGGATTCCCTGGCTTTGACCTATTGCCTGCCTGACCCCGAGAACCTAAAATGTCCTGCCTGTTTACTTGGATCACCGGACCTGACCATTGCCTTTTTGACCAAGAGAGACTGTTCAATAAATTCTGTGTGTTCTGTGCTTCCTGCTTGGTCTCAGTGTCCATCCGTGCTTGAAGCATGACAACAAAAAAATACTAATATGTAAACCTTAGCCTGCATTTTGCACATTCACACCCAAAAGTGAGGAGTGTCAAAAATGTTGTTTTGCAATTTCAGGAGAGGATATAGCCCTACCACAAAATCTTTCAGATAACAGATGAAAGGTTATGGGCTGCTATGGGCTGCTCTTGTGCAATATCTGGCACTTTTAGTTTTCATATATTAAGACAAAAAACATTACATTGGATATATTCCAATATACGCTGTTGGGACCCAGCCATGGATTTCAACATTAAAACTCCGGTACGAACTCTTCTGGAACTTTTCAAAATAAAGTGCATTAACCTTCTTCCGGCACAGCCAGGAAACGGGATAACTGTGGACTTCCTGTGACGCCACTGCC
>JAHUTJ010067807.1:0-13895 GCA_036250325.1 Characodon lateralis
GTGTGGTCAGGGATGAAGAAGATAACAGGCTTCATGCAGAAGGATGATCAGACCGATGGAGGTCTGGACAGAGCCAATGAACTGAACACATTCTTCAATAGGTTCAGTTCAGAAACAAGCTCAGCATCTTCCTCTCCTGCTCACAGCCAAACAGACATTCCACCCTCCTTTGACTCACAGGACCCACAGCTGTCCAGTAACACCTCAAATGTTTTATCTTCCACCTCAGCCATGGACCCTTCTGCTTCTACATGTTTACCTTCAACCATATCAGAAGATGCTGATGCTCCCTTTGCCACCCCCTTCCACCTGTGTGTCTCAAGACGTCAGGTGAAGATGCAACTGGAGAGACTGAATCGAAATAAGGCTGCAAGTCCAGATCATGTCAGCCCTAGAGTCTTGAAAGCTTGTGCAGAGCAGCTCTGTGGGATTCTGCAGCACCTCTTCAATCTTAGCCTGGCCCAGAAGAAGGTTCCGGTGTTGTGGAAGACCTCCTGTCTTGTACCAAAGAAAACTCACCCATCAGTCCTCAATGACTATAGACATGTTGCCCTGACATCCCATATCATGAAGGTCCTAGAGAGGCTCCTGTTGGCCCACCTGAGTAAGCAAACAATGAACCATCAGGACCCCCTTTAGTTTGCTTATCGCTGTGGAGTTGGAGTTGAAGATGCCATCATACACCTGCTTCAACAAACCCACTGTCATCTGGACAAAGCCAGCAGCACTGTGAGGATCATGTTATTTGATTTCTCCAGTGCATTTAACACAATCCAACCTGATTTGCTTTGTCAGAAACTCCAGAAGACTCAGGTGGAGGCCTCAACAATCTCCTGGATCAAAGACTACCTGACAAACAGACCACAGTTTGTGAGACTGAAGGGTTTTGTGTTCAACCAGGTAGCCAGCAGCACAGGAGCACCACAGGGGACTGAACTCTCAACATTCCTCTTCATCCTGTACACCTCAGACTTCCAGTACAAGACAGACTCCTGTCACCTGCAGAAATACTCGGATGATTCTGCAGTTGTGGAGTGGATCAGAGATGGACAAGAAGATGAGTACAGGAAGGTGGTGGACTGCTTGGTGGCATGGTGTGGAAACAATCATCTCATCTTGAACGTGACTAAAACAAAGGAGATGATTGTAGATTTTAAGAGAAACAGGAATAAGTCAAAAACTATTTCTATCATGGGAGAAGAGGTGGAGATGGTGGAGGAGTATAAATACCTCGGCGTTCACCTGGACAAGAGACTAGAGTGGAGATGCAACTGTGAAGCTGTCTACAAGAAGGGACAGAGCACACTGTACTTCTTGAGGAAGCTTAGGTCCTTTGGTGTTTGCAGCAAGATACTGCAGATCTTCTATAAATCTGTTGTGGAGAGTGTGATCTCTTCTGCCATCATCTCCTGGGGTAGCAGCATCAGAGCCAGGCACTTAAAAAAGCTCAACAAGCTGATAAAAAAGGCTGGCTCTGTTCTTGGGACTCTTCTGGAACCTCTAGAGATCATTGTGCAAAGACGGATTCTTCATAAAGTGAAGAACATTATGGAGAACCCTGAGCATATTCTTCATGAGACTGTCCTACAACAACAGAGTGTCTTCAGTCAGAGGCTTCTTCAGATCTGCTGTAAGACAGAGCGCTACAGGAGATCCTTCCTGCCCACAGCCATCAGCATCTACAACGGCTCTTTGAAGAAACCTACATAATGAGCTACAACAACATTTAATTTCCCTTTGGGATTAATAAAGTATTTTTGAATTTGAATTAAGCATATTGTTGATGTTTCATCCCTACGAGTTACTGTGCCATAGCTATTTATCCGCCGTCATCGGTGGACCTGCTTACTAGTCTGCACGTTCACAGTAGGCTCTGCTGTGGAGGGAGGGCTGTAACACAGCAGAGAGCAATTGGGAGGCACCTGTACGAGTGCTTCTTCAAATTTTCAGGCTAAGCCAATGGTTTTCTTTGAACTCCCTACTGCAGCTTTAGACATACATGTCATTAAGTCCACATTTCCGTATTAGAAATGTTTTTTTTTTATTGGTCTGATGTTAAATTCTAAAAAACAATGATCATAATTACCAGAAATAAAGGTTGGACTTCCAAACATCCTTTTGGTTGTTTCTCTCATCAGACAGACAAACATCCCATTATGTGTAATCTCTGTGATAAAAGTCGAAATACAGATTCAGCTTTCACAAGGACAAACAGGAATAAAGGATACCAAGAAGATTAAACATGTTGACTGTTACTATGTGAAAGCAAGTTTTAAACCATAAACAGTTATGACTCAAGGTTGTAATAAATGAGAATTTAAGGTCATTCTCTCAGGATCTCAAACCAGACGAACCCTACTTTAGTGTGAAGCACATGAGGTCATATGTTCAAACAGCTCACATTGTACTTGAACTGCAGAGCTGAGAATGATGTGATAGGAAACAATACTGAGCTTTTTAGAGCTAGAATATCTACCATGAGGACTTAGTTGTTATATAGTAATGTTATCAAAGCTTTATTTAGATGTCTAGATCAGACAAGAACCACAAAGTCTTGCAATAGTATGCATAAGATTTAATCTATTTCAATTGTCCTATCCCACATTAGTGTGAATGTGTATTCTGAGGGTTCTGTCTTCAAGTGGGTCACATTACATACCCTTGTTAAGCTAAGAGTTTCTTCCATTTCGTTGGTGCAAGCTATCAATTCATGTCGTTTGCATAGTTGTAAAATGAACATAACACACCATCAAAAGAAAGTCAAATCAGCGGTGAGTCCTCGTAGTGATCTCATCATCGATAGACCATTTATTAAAAAAGGTCCAAACAATCCAATTCACTAAAAAATTAAGGCTTCATTTTTTTTTCTTCAACAATCTATTAGATTAAACTGAGCGGATCTGGTGTGGAGCTCTACTGCCAATAAACTACCCAGGCATTGCGATGAGACTAGTTTGAACATGAGATTGCTGAGGACAGCTGCATTAAACAACCAGCTTAACTCTAAAAACCAGGACATACCATATACAGTTGGGACTTTAAATGAGGGAACTGAAAGAATCTTGTTCTCTGTGCATACACTGCACCAAAGGCTGAGTAACTTCCTGCAGCTTCTGGGCCTAACACATGGTAAACATGAAAGCAGAACTAAATATATTGCAAAGTAAAAACGTGCACTCAATAATAACTGCAACTGTGCAAGAGGAAACAGACATTATTTTACTACATTAAATTTATACAAAAATCTTTTCAATATTTATTTTCCGGACTTTATTAACTTCTTGATTCTGACTTTTCACAATACTTATAGGACTGCTTCTAAGAAAAATCTAATTGACTACTTTTAATTCATGCATGGATTTAAGCACACATACATTAATCTGTTAACTCTGCTGGAATTTAAACTAAGCTACAAAGAAGCTGATAACAGCTTATCTCCAGCAGACTGCAGGTACACTGCAGATATAGTTCTGGTATCAATGCAGTATCGATGTCCTTTTTATTTTGGTGTTTTTAATTATTTATTTGAACCATTTTTTTTACTGTGATTGGACATGCATTCAATTGATTTTAAAGCAAGATTTGTGTGTAAACATTTTATTTATGATAAATTTTCTCTAATTAAGGGTCAGAATAATAGATGAAGCCTGAAATATATGCATACACTCCATATGCATACACACTGACATTTGCTGCTGCTCATCTGTACAAGCCAAACATTTTCTGGATAAAGGTTGGTGTTCAGAAGTGACAAAGATTGATCTATTTGGTCACATTGTCAAGAAGAATGTTTGAAGGTGTCAAGGTGAGGCTTTAAAGCCTGAAGAAGTACAAATGATCAAGCACAGTGGTGGCCCCATCATGCTGAGGGTTTATTTGGGTGAGTTCCAAAGTTCAAAGGTATTGTTATCTCAGAAATGTCAGGCAAGTATGTTTATATTTGTTCCTACATATATATACATTATATTGCTTTTTAATAACATGAAGTGTACCTACATAATCATCTAACACTATTAGTGTAAGAAAACATTGGACTGAGAAATATAAACCAAAAAAGGAATTCTACCTGGTGTGAAAAAGGACCAGTGCAACATGCATCCAACTCAATAATGTCTCAAAATTTAAAACAACAGAACTTGACAATAGCCCCAAATGTTACCCTTATGTACAAAATGACAGACCAAATATGGAGCTGGCTTGTTCATATACTGACACAAAGTGCTTAATTTAAATAGATTTAACAAAACTTTAAAAAACAACTCAATTAATTCACATATAGATCGAAGAGCATTGTTGAAAAGGTGGCAGGTGTGGTTACCTAATTAACATCAAACTGAATGTGATACCAATGAGTTGTTGCAATCTCCAACTGATTCCTTTACAGTCACAGACACACACTTCTATCTATGTATCCCTAATTCAATTCAGACCGTAACAAGCCAGTATCACATGAAAGCAAAGGAATCCCAAAAATAAAAAGAGACAGTCCTTATTCGCTTTGCTTTCCTTTCTTTTTTTTCCTCTCAAAGTAGAGACTCAATAGTTGGACATGAACTATAGATAAGTAGCTGCTGCTGCTCTGAAGCTGAGTCTGAGAAAGCTCCAAAGACCATCACATCAAGTTCTAGTCAATGAGAGAATTATTTTTTACGTTGTTTTTAAGGAAAGAAGTGACTTGGATGACACCAATCCAATGCTGATGGTTAGTGTCTTGCTGAATAAACGCTAACATTCACTCTAACATTCACTACATTTTTGCACATTACAACCACAAACTTTATTGTACTTTTTGGCATTTATGCAATAAACTTACTCAAAGTGGTGCAGAATTGTGAGATGGAAGGAGAATTAGGTTTTTTCTGAACAAATATAAAACTCAAAAGTGTGATAAGTGGGTATTTGTATTCAGCCCCCCCCGAGTAGTACCAGCAGAACCATCTTTTGCTGCAATTCCAACTGTGATTAATTTGGGGTGTGTTTCTTGCCAATTTTAACAGGTTTTCTGATACAGTAGGATTGCACTCCATTTAAGTCAATTCATTCATGCAGCTATCTTTCCCATATGAAGAAAAGTATACCCACAGCATTATTCAGCCACCACCATGTTTCACCATAGTGAGGATGTGAACTGGGTGGTATGCTTAGCATTTTTCATGTGGGTAAAAAAGACCAACTTTGGTCCCGTCTGACCAGAGCGCCTTTATTCGCATGTTTGCTGTGTCCCCTACATGGCTAGTGCCAACTGCTGATGGGACTTCTTGAGGTTTTCTATCAACAACGGTGTTCTACTTGCATTCTTCCAGATTTCTAGAGCCCAAGTTTAAATAGTCCATGAGTAATAGCTGTCCTGTGGAGAGATTCTCCCACTTGAGCAACAGATCTCTGCAACTCCTCCAGAGTAAAAAAAAAAAGCCATCCTGGCTGTTTCTCTAATTTATGCTCTCTTTGTCAGTTTTTTGGTTGTGTCATTTTCTTTCCTTTTGCGGTTGTTCTGTGGTCTTCATGCTATTATTTGCTCACCAGTGTTCTCTAACAAACCTCTGAGATTTTCAAAGAGTGAATAACTGTGACTATATTTACTAAAAAAGTGACTTTTGAAGGCATTAACTTTAATTTAGGGGTAGTAAATTAGGGGTATACAATTATTTTTATTATCACAAAAATCCAAATAAAAATGTACTGAAATCTGCTTGTAACATCAGCAAATGTTAAACAATTTCAAGATTTTGCGAGGCTCTGTACTGTATGAATAAATGCTTCTAAGAAACAGCTGCTGTCAGAATGATCCCGTTTGGACAATAGGGTCTTTAGGAGCAATATACTGGCATACTTTGTTCTGCGCTAGAACTACTTTTCATTAGGAGTACATGCAATGAGATTGGCACACCTATATAAGACTCACTCAATACGCAAGATGTTTCAAGCTGCATGCGCAAACATGCACATGAGCCTTGTCCGAATTTCTCCACCTGTCGTATTATTTCATGGGTTTATCTGCCAAAATGCCCCGCCGCTCCCTTTCAGTCGTTACTCACCAGCAACTGCCGCTGCTGTCAAAGTGAAAATCAGACTGTGCCGCTGCATCCTGGCGCACCATGCGTTTCGTTTTGTTTGGTTTTTTTTCCACCACAGATCCTCCAAGAAGCGAAAATTGTTAAAGCACTAACAGCAGTCCATGAGGTTTGTCCTGTGCTTCAGGTTTTAGAAGTCAGGTCCCTGTTCAGGCTGACAGAAGATGTTACTTCTGTGTGCATCCGCTCGACTCGGCGGCTCTGGAAATAAGACGTGGGCGGGAGTACGTCATCTCCCTCACAGGCGCTTTTGAGTTTGGTTGGTCTGCGTCCCGAGAGGAAGAAGAACTATCAACTGCAGAATAAAAATCTTAGAACAAAACCAGGATTTATCAGAGCAGACAGATCTGAATATATTAGAAGCTTGAAGGCGGCTTGTCAAGTCAAGTCAAGTCAAGTTTATTTATATAGCGCTTTTCAGGAACAAGGCATTCACATGACTTGTGTGTCCCTGGGGTTGTACACAGACGCAAAACAGTGATTGCGTTATGATTGGTGTGATATTGCGTAATGGCACATCAAAATGAGGCTTAATTATAAATTATTTCAGTTGAAAAGGAAGACATGATTTTGTGATTGGGGAATTAAAGTAAAACAGTGAATATAGTATGAGAAAACATAAAAAACAACATTGCTGCAACGTGTTATATGATAAAATTAGTCAAATGTTTCTCTGTCATATCACTCAATCATCCAGGTAAAATTTTCCCCAGGGACCAATGCTAACTGACCAAATTTATCTTGCTGTTGAAATTTTAGGGTCATCCAACTGTAATATATCAAGAACACGTCTGAAAACTCATCATTTTGACTTGCAGCTGTTGAAAGATGTTTCCTGTCACTCATTTGAAGCATAACTCACTTTGCCCTGTAGACTGTACCGTGTAAACAGAGCTAGTTTGTCATGAATACCTATTTTACTCTTTCTCCTCTAATCAAGGCTCAAAGCATGATGGAACAATTTTCCTCTGTGCCCAAGGCTGCTCTGACATTTTGCAAAAAAGAAAATGATGCACTGAATTTCAGCAGCAACTGGTTTGTTTCAAGCATAACAAAACGTTGATTCTATCCGGCTGCAGCAAACCTATTCTAAAATATTTTTCAGTCAACCATTTGCAGCATGATCCTATTAATCAAAGTACAGAGCCTTGCAGAAATCTATTAATTATTTTAGTGGGATTTTGTGAAATAGATTAATACATTGTGAAGTTATGTTAAGATGACCACTAAATGAGGTCCAGAAAGCTACAGCTTAGATGGGAGATCTCTAAACAGAAACATTAAACATCATTTATGTTTAAAAGTCACTTATTCCATAAAATTGGCCTTTAATGCAACAAGAGTTGACCAGAGTTGACAAAAAGATGAATAATGCAAAATAAAGGGCAATAATAAAACTCTAAAGGGCTGCAAAAGACTTCAGCCAAAGCCACAACTGAATGGTTTAGATTAAATCAGAATCATGTGTTAGAATGGCCCAGGCAAAGTCTAGACCTAAATCTGAATGATAATCTGTTTAATAAATTGGTGTATATAGAAGCTTTTAATCCAATCTGACTGAACTTCAGCTTTGTAACAAAGAAAATGAGAAAATGCAGTCTCTAGATGTGCAAAGCAGGTAGAAATATACCCCAAAAATCCTACAGATTTAATTGCTGAGAAAGATCAAGATAAGTAGGTACAAGGTGTCGTCTCAATGGGCAGGAAATTAATGCATGCCACACTTACTTATAATTTACAATTATGAGCTTGTGTTTATGACCAGACAAAACGTGAAAAAGTTCAAGACGTACACATGCTTTTGCAAGAAACCATATTGGTGTGTTTTTTGCACATGGAGAGATTGTTGCTCATTATATGAATATAAATCTTACAAGCGTACTTACTTTTCAGACATGTGGGTTAACATCCAGATTTCAGGAAATGGAAAAGCTTCATGGAAATCAGTCAGGTTATTAAAGGATTATTACAGGAATACTGGTGAAGAAGATGAACTTACTGCAATTGGGATTTGATCCATGATTGTTGTTATTCAATTTGTGTAGTGTTACATTGTATGCAAATAACATCTTTCCTGAGCATTTTTATGAATTGCACAGGTTCAGTAACAGGGAAAGTCAGACTGGAGGTCAGTTTTTACCCCATAATCTTATGATGATCTTATCTTTTATTCATTGAGGGAGTTTAAACCTATTTCTGCTCCTCATCTCAGCTTAGTCCAATCATTACAACTTGAGAATAAACGGTGTTTACTTTGTTGACTGCCAATCAACAGCCAACAATTTGGAGAATAATTTTGCAGAGACCAGATATGCTACTTTTAAAGAGTCCTTTAAATGTTGATATCTAATACGAAAGCCACACACACACACTGCTACATTTTATTGCACCTTTTCTATTTAATGGCTACATATTCTCAATAACTATCTTTATTTAGAGTTGATTTGGATGATTTCCTGAATTTTAAATTTGGCCTCAAGCTGGAAATTACTTGCTTACAGCATGTTCATTAGTCATATTTATGGTCAAATAAATGATTACCAATGTTTTTTGAAAGAAAATGGAAATTTCAGTATTTCACAACAGAGGATGTTTGTAGCCTAAACATCAAAAAGGTAGGTGCAGCTCCTAGGGATTTTTATGACTAAATAAGGTAGAAATTGGAGAACAAGAGGTTGTCCTGCCCACACTAACTTAATTACTCGCAGCATTTGATTTCCTCATTTGTTCTTTTTTAGTTTACTTCAGCAGTTTTGTCACTACATTTGTGATCCTGTCTTCTTTTGAAGTAGCTATGAATTTGTTTGCCATTGTAATTTCTAGGCAAGTCATTTCTTAGACAATTTCAAGATACATTTATGCAAATTCATCTGATGTTTAATATTTAGTCAAACCTGTCTATAAAGTCTCCAATCCCCTCATTCTTGCAGCTGGAATCATCACAGGAACAAAATGACTCAAAACACATCACCTTGGTGCTTCCCTTCTTCCATGAGCCTCATGTTAGATTTTGACGTTAACATTGATTGTACAGGACACTTATGAACATAAATGAATGTCAGAAATACTGACGTAAGAAGTACCCTCTCAAACACTGAGATATAAGCACAGCTGATTACTGTAGTGGCAATTTTTGATAGAAAAAAAGAGTTTCATCCCGCTGCCTCTTTTCAAGACCTACGTTTAGTAAAACTCTGCTGAATAATTATATGCACAACATATTGCTTACAAATCTTTAAAGAAAGTCTTTACATTTCCATTTTTGTGAAAGCATTGGGGAATATTTTACATATTTATTTTTGTTTTCTTGATGCAAGGCACATGCTCCCCTTCTCATAGAGCACTTTTGAACTATAAAACATTTAAAAAGGGAACCAGAAGATTAGAATAGCTGCTATAAAAATGTAATGTTGGTATGGATAGAAATTAACGTTGCAGTTACAATGTGAAAACTGTGCTTCTTAGCACATGACCAGTTTTCAGTTACAGTAAATTGTCTCAAAACCAATGCCGTCACACCCTGGCATTGTTCTGCAGCAGGGACAGTTTTAAAGACCTTTGTCTTTGGCTCACAGTTTTCTCCTTTTTCTACAGCATCATTCTTATCATAGCGTTTATAAGGTTTAAAGCCCTTTTAATGAGATGCCAGAGAAAGGACCAGAATGATCAGAAATTTTTATCTCTGAGTATATGCAGCATAGATCATTACATCATTGCCCATGTCCATATGTTGCTGAACACTGACAGTCAGCTTGCTGAAAGAAGATTTACAACAAAGAAAATATTATCTGTTGGGAAAAAAATATTAAAAGTTATGGTGAGGAGAGTAAATGAGCACCTCCATCAGTCGTATTCAGGTATCGCTTTTTTAAAATTACTGTGAAGTTACAATCAGCATGTCTGTTAAGCAGCTGACTGCAGGCTAACTATGCACTGTCTTTCAGGGAAGGTGGCTTTTCGAGTAGGACCCAAGTGCAGACAGGCAGGAGTAGATGGTATGGAGAATCAAAAGAATTAATTACTGAAAAGCAAAAGCCCACAGGCATGAAGTTGGGCAGATGTGGCAGGAACAAGTGATCATTGACAGGCTTGGCAAAAACAGAACAGGCATGGTCTCACTGAGCATGACATGAACAGACGTGTAAACCAGCAAGAAATAAACAGAACTGAAGACTAAATATAGACTATGGCAAAGGTGAAAGCAGTGAGACTGATTACAAGGAGCAGGTGGACTAAATGAAGCCGATTAACAGTGGTAACATGATCAGAAACAAGAAAACAATCTAACCCAAGGAAACTCTTGCAGGACACAAACTAGAATGCATTATAAATAGGATACAAGAATCATAAGAAACAAAACCGTAGGAAAGAACTAAAGCAGCACCTGGAGAACAATAATCAGAAACAAGATCCAAAACACAACAACCAAAAACAAAAACAGGTAATCATGATACCATCAGCTTGTTGTACTTGTGTAAACATATAAACAGCAAAAAGGTCTAATATTCTGTGCAATCAGCACTTGATAACTACAACTGAATTTAGCAGGTGTTATTCTTTAACTTCCTTAAATTGATGTTTTAAAATGTCGAATAAGATAACTAGGGGCCTTTTGATGTTATAAAATGATATAATTGTACAAATGTCAAATACAATGAGATCTCAATGTACATTTGTATATTTTTTGTTTAAAATTTTTGTGCAAACACCAAAAAATTGTGGGACCATTACTCATGCTTATCATACATGCCTAACTTTCAACCACACAGCGTCATGCACACCTTCACTCCTGTATCTCTTTTATAAATTTTATCAACAAAGTAACCAATATCCATGCTTGTGTCTAAATATTATGACCTTTTGACAGATAAAGAACTATGAACATAGGAAAAAATGAACAATTTCAATACAATGAATCCTGTGTTTCAAAGAAAGTAAAAGAGATGAATACATAACAAATATGTATCACAACAAACACAGCATGTGCTTGTTTTTAACCTAAATAAAGAAGCAAATCTGCTTGAGACAGAATCTCAGGAACACCCAACAAATGAGACAGTTTACAGCAGTCTTTCCTGTCTTCAGCCCCCCAGACATCCCTGAATGAGACTCAGGAAGACTCTAATTAGTTTCAATGCACAAAATAGCCCCTCCTCAACCATCCACCCAAACTTTGCTCATCCTCTTACATGCCTCAGCTTACTCAGTTGATTTGCTCCTCTGGTAACAATGCATACAACACATCTTAATGTTAATCGATGTTTTCATTTTTATCACCTACTCGGTTTTCCCCCTTGCTGCCCTGCCTTTCATTTCTGACTTGCTGCGTACCTCACTTAGTCTATGCTAATGTGTTTTTCTTCTCTCTATCTCTTTATCTTCTTCTATGCACAGAGACAGGAAGAGAGCAATAAGACTGCACAGATACTTTGCTCTAAAGTTTTTTCTTTCATCTTCAGCTATGCTTTCTTTAAATAGAAAAGACTTGTTCATATCATGCAATTTACGCTTAACACAGCCTCTGTTATCACTTCCACTTTGCTTATGAAAACGAACTGCGCTTCTTAGACTGGTTTACACCAGACATTAAATTACCGAAAGATGCTAAACATAAACTTCTTGTAGTAAAAATTCTTCTGCTTCAGTGGGAGCCATACACAGAGTTGATCTGAGCAATCTGTAATGTATACAGGAGGACAGTACTGCTGTGTTAGTGACAGCTCACAGTAAATATATCCTATGTTTGGTATTCACTGTTATGGTGTCTGATGCAGAAGCAATAGTTAGGCATTTTAAAGCATTGCTTAGCTGCATATCTTCACACATCTTTTCCCCTGTAAAGAGGACCTTAATGGCTCATGTCAAACTAAGTTATGGAAAAACAGACCGCCTTGCAAAAGTATCTATGCCCTTTAAATCTTTACACGTTTTGTCAGCAAACAACCAAAAATCGCAAAATATTTCATTGGGATTTTATATGGTAGACCAACAAAAAATGGAGCTTAATTGTGAAGTGGAAAGAAAACGATAAACAATTTTCCACATTTCCTAGGAATAAAAATAGGTACTATTCATTTGTATTCAGCCCTCTTTACTCTTTTCCCCTAAAATAAAATCCAGTGCAACCAAATGCCTTCAAAAGGCCCCAATGACATTTTCACCTGGGTGTGATTTAGTCCTATTAGAAATACTGTCGCTTGGTCTGGACAGCCAAATTCTTGCTGTAAATAAGAACTGGTTCTCAATCAAGCCACCTAGATAAATACATGTTATAATCCCATAAGAAATAATCCCTGCATATTAGCAAACACGTGGATGTGGCAGAAAATTGCAAACACTCAAGCATGGAACAACTAGAGGACACAGCCTAAAAATGAGCCGGTGAAAATTGGTAAATGTAACTCTCCAGGATCAAAGGTTAAACATGCTTTCACTGTCATTCCAACCCTATAGGAAAAAGTGGAACGCGACATCGTTCCATCATGTCCATGGAAAGCAAGGCTGGTTCCGCAGGGGATGATAAAGACCTAAACAAAGATAAAACTAGAGTAAATACAGCACTTTAATTCAGTTGAATAATAATTTGGGTGGACCGTTGTCAAAAAAGAAATTAATACCAAATACTTACTGGAAGTTTTGCTGTTCTATACATGTATATAAGACCTTTTTTCACATGCTAAGAAATCAGAAATGTTCTTGAAAAATTTCTGCAATCTTTCTGTCCACTGAATATAAAATCATACACAGTAAACAAAGATGCTGGAAGGCACTTTTAGAGTCCAGAGATAACAGCTGCTATTTCTTTCAGAGGAACTCTCATACAACTATATAAGGATATATTGCTTTTATACTTTTGTAGGGAATGGCTTGAAAAATGGCTTTTAGTCTGCTAAATGGTTAATCTTCAACAAACACAAATGGCACTGCAAGAGAGAAACAGGTTAGTTTCTCATGCTGCAGCAATGTAGAGCTTCCTTTACTGAAAGCATAGTGGGTTACTTGTAGGCATGACTAAGCAATACCTTCAAAGGATGAACTTCAGGGAAAGAACTATGTCATGCGGCAGCTCGGAGTGAAAGAAAGCAGATCCATCCTTCCTGATTACATTTTGATGAGAACAGCTTTTGACTTTGTTCTGAACTCTGACACTAACCAGACGGATAAGAGAAAATGGAAATATGTTGTCTAAATATTTGTTCCTCTTTCATGTTGACTGACTGACTGGCCTTTTTTCCAGTTCTTTTATGAACTTACCTAGATTGCTCAGTCATCTCTAAATACAGTGCTAAACAGAGTTCATTCCTTTTTTAAAAACATAATGTAAACAATTACTTACATCAATGTTTTTTGGGGAGTTTATGTAATACACTAAAGACTAAAGTATGTCATACGTGTAAAGTTGAAGGAAAAGGACACATGGTTGACTAAATGTTTAACAAAGAAAAAGCTGAAAAGCGTGGACTTGAAAGCATACCCTGAAAGCGACACGTCTTTCAGGGTATGTTTCTACAGAATGGACTGGCCATTCTAACACATGAATATGTCTCTTTCCAATTCCAGGATAGCTCTGGCTGGATGTTTTGGGTTGTTGTCCCGCTGGAAGGTTAACATTCACTCCAGTCCCAAGTCTTTTGCAGGGGTTAACTGCTTTACTTCAAGGACCCCACTGTATTTAGGTCCATCCATCTTATGACCAACTTGCCCAGCTCCCTTGTCCCTGCTGAAGAAAACCATCCACACACCACGATGTTCTCAGCACAATGGTTTACCATAGGAGAAGGTGTCTTCATATATGTATGTATGTATATATATGTATGTATATAT
>JAHUTJ010067808.1:0-13891 GCA_036250325.1 Characodon lateralis
TAGTGTGTTTTTCCACTTTAATTTTGTGTGTGACTCCAAATCCAGGCCTCCATTGGTTAATAAATTTGATTTCCATTGATGATTTTTGTGTGATTTTGTTGTCAGCACATTCAACCTTGTACAGAACAAAGTAAACAAAGTATTCAATGAGAATATTTCACATATATATATCTATATATATATATATATATATAGATATATATATAAATGCATGCATGTATGTATATATATATATATACATATGCCTGTATTGCCTGTTTTGTATATGCCTGTTTTGCTTTATGTGTTTGCGTGTTAATGCATCCCTGGTAAAGGACAGGGGTCCATGCACTGGAGCAATATAGGGCAAATGAGGCCCATCTGGAAACAATTGGCAGAAGCTGGAGCCCTGCAGCAATGAGAGCTTCTGCCCACATTATCCTTGTTCTGTCTCTCCTGTCTTTTGTCTGTCTTCCAATGCATCTTTGTTTTTTTGTGTACATATAAAAATGTAGGTTTGTAAAATGGATAACCCTTTAGAGGGACACGTGTAGCAGCCCTACATAAACAAAGAATGACTGACACAACGCACAAACACCCACCGACTTACATCTCTGTAATGGGCAGCATCTTTTCCAGTCTGACCCCAGAGGGAAGTGGTGGAGATTCTTATCATTGCAGCCCCAGAGACACTGAGTTGATTGTGTGTGTTTGTGTTCGTATGTCCACATGTGTTAGTGTGTGTGCGCTGATGGCAAAGCTGCGGCCTGGGAGAGAGGTGGATCTAGAGGAGCCCCGAGGCCACAGGAAATCCACAGAGACAGACAGGCTGAGAGACTGAAGGCTGTCAGAGGGCAGAGGAGACGGTGACATGTGTGGCAGAAAAGCATACTGATGGATCCAGATCTCCAGACTATGTTTCAGTCCAACGTAATGGAAAGGGTTGGGTTACAGAGTGCTGGCATTCTGCAGCTTCATATCAGTGGGTTGCTTTGATGTTGATTCTTGGTCAAAATTTCCAGTGAAATCTACTCCTTGTCCACGTTTATCAATTTCTGTAATTTCTGTTTCTCCTTAATCATCCTGTGAGTCGGATTCCTTTTCCACTTGCTCCTTCAGGTGGTCGTTGGTCTGCTATACTCCTCTCAGATTCAACTTTGCTTGTTCAGCTATTTAAATCTATTGAAACTTTATTGGGCGAATAAACCATCTCAAGCATGTTTCCCTGTCGTGAAAGAATTGCTTTGTTGAGGAGACCTGCCAGACCTGTTCACAGAAGTTCTCCATGTATCTGCGGGAAACTGTTCCCCACCCCCCGAATCTCCTCCATGAAGTTTTTTTTTCCTTTCATTTTGGCATATTATGATTTCATTCAGCCTGCTCCCATGGCCTTTAACAGTTCACTTCCATTCCCAGTGCAGAACCTTCATGGCCCTGCACTCTGGTTTCAGAAGACCACCCACATACCCGCACATTCATCCCTGTCTCACTAGCTCCCCTCTGCCTGTACGTCACTTCAAGGCACACACTCACTGTCCAAACAGAAAAATAATCATACTTGCATTTATCTTCCTGAGTGGAAAATAATCATATGCAGGGGAAGAAGGGGAAAAAAATCAATAAAAGCTGCTACAATGAGTGCATCTAAAATACAGCAACTTTGTGATTTTTTGTGTATTTGTCAGATTAGGCATTGTCAGTCAGATTTTACCTGAACTCTTTAATAACCTAAACCTTTGCTGTATTTTCTAGCAAAATATATGGTTCTATACCATCTAGCCCAAGGAAGGACCAACATCAACTAGTGGGCTTGAAGGGAGAATGTTGTATATTTAGTGTCGTCCTGCTAGAAGGGAAACCTTCACTCCACTCTCAAGTCTTATGCAGTCTCTAACAAGTTTTCTTCTGGGATTGCTCTGCGTTTAGCTCCGTCCATCTTTACATCAACTCTGACCAGCTTTCCTGTCCCTGTTCATGAAAAATGATTCCCCACAGCATGATGCTGCCACCAGAGCACCTTTTCATATATTTGTTGTGTCCCCTGTATACTGTAGCTTGTGTCAAACTCCAAATGGGACTTCTTTCAATAATGGATTGCTTTTGAAACTCTTCCATAAAGGCCAGATCTGTTTTTATGTCAACAAATTTTCCCACCTGAGCTGAGGATCATTGCAGTTCCTCCAGAGTTACCAAGAATGTCTTGGCTGCTTTTTAAATTTTTCCTTTCTTGCCCAGCCTGCTGGTTTAAGGGGACAGCCACAACTTGGTAGGTTTGAAGTTGTTCCATACTCTTTCTGTTTTTGGATGATGAAATGACCAGTGCTCTGTTTGAACCTTGGGATTAATGTTTTATAACCTAATCTTGCTTCAAACTTCTCCAAAACCTTCTCCTTGACCTGTCTGCTGTGTTCCTTGGTCTTCATGATGGAGTTTATTCACTAATGTTCACTGAAGGAAATAGTTTTTTCTGAATTTTATTTAGCATTATCAGAATAGAGTGGGCTGAAAAGAAATTGCACTTTCACTTACACAAAGATATTTGAAAACTATATCGTCATTCTACTTCACACATATCCACTACTCTACCTTGCTCCATTACTGAAAATCTCAGAAAATGACACTGAATTTTGTATTTGTAATGTGAACAAATGTGGAAACATTTGTATACTTTTACAGGGCCTGTTAATATTGTCAAATGTCATTTTGGCAACTTTAACCAGAAATCTCTTTTATATTTAAGACTATATAGTATTTTATCAGAAACATTATTTAGATTTTATAAATGTAACAAATACCAAAAAAATGTTTAATTATTGAAACACTTGATTTGGAAAAAAATAATCTGATTTGATTCTTTCAAGTTAAATTCAAATGAGATCATTCTGTTTTTAATAACACATTAAAGCCTGTGGCAGGCGAAGGGCACACAAAAAAACACGTTTAGCCACCCACAGAGGATTTAGGAGACATGGAGGATATCAGATGGATGGCAGATCCTCTAAAGCTCTACAACGAAGCTCGCAAATTACCCTCACCTCCTCCACTCCTTCAGAGGCATGTCCGCCTTCGATCGTCCTACTCTCTCCTCCCGCCTTCTCTGTCATGCTGCCTCTCAGGTTACTGTGAGTAGATTTTGCAAGTTTTACAAGACAGCTGAGTCTGGAGAAAGCGCAGGGACAGAGACAGGAAGACCAGAGAGCAGTTCCTGAAAAGGCTTTTCTGTGACATTGTTTTTCCTGGCAGATGAGTGGGGAAAAAAGTTGCTCGTTTTTAAGGTGTGGAAGGTAAAAAAATAATATCTGAGTGATTGTACAGAAATTAGAGCTGTCTTAAAGGTTCTGATTCATTCCAAACAGAAATATTCACATGACAACACAAGCACAAAAAGCACAGAAATTAGCTATAAAATAAAACCAAAGAGCTAACATGTTAATGAACAAAATGTGCAATAGTTGTCTTGACAGGTACAATGCCAAATAAATCATATTGGGAGGTTTTGTTTTCATTGTTACATTTTCAGTATTGCATATCATTCATAAATTGAAGTAATTGCCACATATAGGTGTTTCTTATTAAGAAAGATGTCATCATCATCAAGACTAAATAATATGTGCATTATTTCTATTTGAACTACATTCACAGTTTACGGGAAAAGTTATTTTTGTAGCTGTCGTGCAATTTTGTCAAGCTTACAATAAACCTAAAAGACAAAGCAGCTTCTGCACATTTTTGCAGGTATGTTAGTGTCCCTTGTATGTTGCATGGTAGTACGTGTGTCTGCTTGGTGTATACTAACGAGTCAGAGGGAAGACAGAGAGAGAGCACCTTGTTAGGTAAACTGTTTGACATTCGTATGGAGGATGTGATAAACAGGAAGCGGCGGGACCTCCCGCAGTGGGCCGTAGCCACACGCCAGGGTCACAGCAAACATCCCCAGCATAAACATGTCCAATACGTAGACATTTATAGTTATCAAGCCTGTCAAAACATCAAAGAAAAGTATGAATGTTGTCTCCTTAGATACAAAAACAGATTTATTGATGTAAGCCTCAGGCTTCAATAGCTGTGCTTTTTCTTACAGTTTGAGGTTTGACTTTGTCAAAGTATAAAAAAAATTGATAGTACTCTTCTGACTAAATACAGTGTTTATTCAGTGTTTTATATTGATTTGGTGTTTGTAGATTTATTCCTTTTTATTCCTTCCTTTTTATTGTACACCCTGTTACCCATCGCTGTGTCCATCCCCAGAGTCTCTTCTGTTTTTCACTGTTACAGTGAAACCAGGGGGCAGAGGCACACAGCGGGTATTAAAACAACTGTTTTTGTGTGTGGTACATTACTCTGCCATGGATGTGGTAAATATTGTTTCCTGTCTCCTTCTTAACTGTTTGAGTAATAGGCTTGAGTGAACTTTTTGACCCAGTTACTGCAGACCCAGGCTTGGCCTACTTATGCAAATGTGGCATTTCTCCATTAGTGTATCAGGAGAACATTTATTGAGCTTATTTTGCTTATTTTATTGTACTAAATAATCAAATGAAACAACATTTACAATATAAAATAATGACATTCTTTTTAGTTAATAACTTTTTTACCTTTTTACAGCCTTGAAAGTTTGATTAAGCATTGTTTTCACATTACATTTTTAGCTTTTCTTGGTTTGTTGTTTTAATCATTTTGGCTTAAACCTTTAACTTTTCAGTTTTTACACACATTTAATTATCATGTAATAAAACAGAGTCTAATAAAACATGTGAAAAAAATACTTTAGGAAAGAGAAGACATGCATTTCAAAGGTTAAATAATGAATTAAAAACACCAGAGGATTTTGGCGCACAGTGAGGGTCCATTATGTATTTTATGGCAGTCTTACTATTGTACATTAATTCTTCCTTAGTGGTGACTGAAAGTCTTGCATCAAGTTCAGTGAACTTTCACCCTCTGCAGCAACTAAAACGGCACGGTTCTGGTGAATAAATAGAGAATTTGGGGATATCTCCTCTTTCTCATTTGTCTTCTTATTGTAAATTTTATGAAAGAAAATATTGGTCAACCTAGGAGTTGAAATGATTGGGGTTCTCTGTGTCATAAGTGTATAAAATATTGCAACCCAATCCTATTTATAGCAGTAAATATCTATGGTATGTGCATGTGTGTGTCTTCAGGCTGAAACTGAGCTTAGTCAGTGCTGCTGAGTGTTTGGCGATACAGAACAAATTAGCAATTAGGAAGCTTCTCTGCAGGCCTCTTCAGGCTGATTAGATTGACAGGGACGTGCTAACAAGCACGGGTCCTCCCGTTCCTTTTTGTCCTATTATTTCTTCCCAAGTTTCTGGCCAAAAAAATACAGTTGTAAATAGTTCAATATTCGAAAAACACCTCAAATTCTCTTTCTTTAGAGGCCAAAAATACAAGCTTAAGGACACTCTTAGGAATTTCTGAAGTTCTAACAGACAAATTCCTCTAAAAGGTTTAACACATCCAGGATTTTATTCTGAAAACCATAAAAAAATTTAAACTCACACAACATCCAAGGGCAAAAGAGCTACTGTCCTACTTCTTCTTCGTTTGACTTTTCCTGCGTTTCTTTAAATTTGACCAGTATATAAATGACATTTTACACTTTATGATGCATGAAAATAAAACTTGCAAACATGCAGTATGAAAACTTGATGTCAGGTCTTACATACAGTAGATTTTCCATGTGAGTTTCACTCTCACTGTTGAAAATACTCTGCTCTGCTATCGGAATGGAGTGAACACTAGACAAGAGGTTTGCATTTTCACATCGCAGTGAAACTGCAAAATGTTTTGAAATAACTGACAATATCATCAAGTTTTGAGTATTTTCTGAAACATAACTCTTGCTGCCAAATGTGGTCATGATACAGCAAATAGTTTTGTGAAAAAAGCAGAAAAAAATGTTTTTTTTTTTTTTTTTTTCTAAAATTATTTTTGAAAGAGTTAAAACTTTTAAATACTTTTTTTAAACTCATTTGAAACATTTACGGTGATCCAGAACTTTTAACTTTATTACTCATCTCAAGAAAAAAAGAAATTGACCCAGCCATAGAGTTCTGATTTCTGAACATGGTGAGTGCAGCTTCATCATTTTATTTAAATGTTAAAAAACATACAAATGTAACAATGGAATAATCCTATTTTGTTCATGCATTTCAATCTATATTGTCTGAAAATGATGCACCTCAAGCTCATCCCAATGCAGATCTTTTTACGGCTTTGACTTATCTTAACTAGAGTTAAAGTCCATGAAAAAATATTGCACATCAGAAGTACAAATCCTTCTGTGAGAATTTGCACAGCATTGCACTGCAGGTTTGATGTTTCCAAGAAGAAACTTTGGTTGCGTGTGTATTTTTGGTACAAAGTCAATATAACAAGTGGCCAGCGAACCAATTTTGAGCTCCTTTAGCTGCCCTCCTATTTGGACGCCTGCACTTCCACTCATCCATCTGGACCTATTGCAGTCGGAGATGTTAGTCCAGTCCAAGCACAGCATTTCTTTGTTTCCACTGAAATCAAGCGTTTGACAGTGCTGGCGTCTCATCTATAAGCCTTACAGATTCTGCAAAACTAGATGGGGTTTGAGTCTGAGAACGGACGTATGCAACTTGTCTACAAACATATGATGCTTATCTAACGTACTAAAACTAATGGGAATTTTGACACAGAGAATAAAAATCCATGAGACATTGTCAACAACCTGTCTGTACTTTGCTCCCTCCTCAGCCAAGTATGTTAGGCACTTCACATCTGAAATTCTTAAGTGTAATTCAGGCTGCACCAGAAAATTAAAGGCATGTCTTTTCATTCAAGAGATGTGTCATAAGGCTTGTTCAAGGTATCTACTATCTATGGTAGGAAAATGATGGGCTATTATGGACCATCCCTGGAGAACCAGTCACGACAGAAAGATATGAGTGGTATCTCCAGCCACAGAGTCCATGACCTTAGTATGTAAACAGTGGGAGGGACGATGCTGCAGTACAGTGCCGCAAGTCTCTCAGATTTCCTCATTCTGCTATTAAGCAGAAATTCAACACTATATTACAAGAAATGTAATATACATGTATTGCATATATTGGGTAATTATTACATAATGTGGAGAGAACAAGTATTTGATACACTGCCGATCTTGCAGGTTTTCCCACTTGCAAAGCATGAAGAGGTTGTTCGTTTTTATCATAGATACTCTTCAACTGTGAGCAACGGAATCTAAAACAAAAATCAAGAAAATCACTTTATGTGATTTTTAAGTTATTAATTTGCATTTTATTGCATGTCATAAGTATTTAATCAGCTAACAACTAGTAAGAATCCCAGCTCTCACAGGCCTGTTAGTTCTTTAAGAAGCCCTCCTGTCCTCCACTCATTACCTGTATTAATTACACCTGTTTAAACTGGTTATCTGTATAAAAGACACCTGTCCACACACTCAATCCAACAAACTCCAACCTCTCCACAATAGCCAAGACCAGAGAGCTGTGTAAGGACATCAGGGATAGACCTGCACAAGGCAGGAATTGGCTACAGGAATATAGCCAAGCAGTTTGGTGAGAAGGCAACAACTGTTGGTCCAATTATAAGAAAATAGAAAAGTTCAAGACGACGGTCAATCCTCCTTGGTCTGGGGCTCCATGCAAGATCTCGTCGGGCACTACCGACCTGGTCAATGACCTGAAGAAAGCTGGGACCACAGTCTCAAAGAGGACCATTAGTAACACAATCCTGCAGCGCATGTAAGGTCCCCCTGCTCAAGCCAGCGCACGTCCAGGCCCATCTGAAGTTTGTCAATGACCATCTGGATGATCCAGAATGTCATGCAATAAAATGCAAATAAATACTTAAAAATCACACAATGTGATTTTCTGGATTTTTGTTTTAATTTTTGATTCCGTCACTCACAGGTGAAGAGTACCTATGACAAAAATGTAAGACTTCTACATGCTTTGCAAGTGGGGAAACCTGTCAAATCGGCAGTGTATCAAATATTTGTTCTCCCTGTAGTATATACATTTATTTTTTCTTGAATTTAAATCAGAACAATATTTTCTTGATCAACTGATTGCTACAAATAAATAAATAAATAAATAAAATAAATATACAGCTTTGTATTGTGAAAATGTAATTATTTAATTATGAAAATTTATTAAGAAAATTTATTATTTAATTTCTATGCAGCACTACAAATTGCACATGTCCAGGTTTATATCATACATATTTTCACATTTAAAATCATGCCAATGAGAAGCATAAACACGTTTTTTCTTTAACACGCAAAAGTTGATTAAAACTGAGACACATGGGAGTATGACGTTTTTAAACTCCATGAGATTGTTGCATATTTTAATCTTCACGCTCAATCAGTGAAATTAGAGATAAACTAAGTTAGAAACAAAATTTGAAATCTATGGTTGAGATCCCCTGCCTGCAAAATATATGTGTGCCAAAGTACAGTGACCCCTGTAATACTGTTACAGTGGCCGGTGCATGTATTAACACAATTAATTTTACAATACAACCATCAATCTTTATGTTTTTTTATAATAATTGTAGAAGTGGAAAGAAAATGATCAGTTCAACCTGCTGCCATCCTCGCGGTGAATGATGGTGATGGCAGGATCATGCTGTGGGAATACTCTTGTTAAACTATTAAGTAATTTGGTGACTTCTGAAGGCAATTGGTTTCACTGGATTCCATTTAGGGGTATCAGAAAAAATGGGGTTGAGAACTAACAGTTTCCTTCCACTCCAGAGTGATGCATTACTTTGTAGAGATTACCCAGGTTGTAGCTTTTAATCTTTATACTCAATCAGGAATCCAAGGTCCCAGTACTCCGGATTAGTCCTAGTGCTGGCTGCTGCAAAGTTCATAAGACAAATCAAGGAAATACAGCGGGCAAAACAGAAATATGGGAGATTCAGATGACATTGGTTCACTGACTTCACATACACTGACTCTGAACCCTGACAGGGACAATATAGCCTTCAGTAAAAGCATTAATGTCTGTAGATCTGCTATACTACAATATAAATAAGTTATCTCTCCAGGACCAAAATAAAACTAAAACAGCAATGATTGACTGGGGAGAAATCACTTTATTCCTTATTTAAGAGCAAGTCAAATCCATGAAAATAACTGAGTATATCACTTGTGTTGCTTTGTCACATAAAACCCTAGTAAAATGCATTGATGTTTTTGGTTGTGAGGCTAGACTGTTTGGACTTAGTTGCATTGGGAAAGAATATGACACAAATGCCGTGCAAGATTGAGAAAGTAATGGGAATAGGACCACTTCACCTCTTGCCTGGGTGGTCCTTGTGAGGAGGAGTAAAGAGGACAAGCAAACATTCAGATGTAAACTGTAACCATTTCCACTCTAAAATGGGCAAAATGCTGCAGGCACTGGCCACAGAAACAACATGAGACTACTGCGCTGACATTTGGGAAAAGACATAACAGAGAATCTGACACTAAACCACGGAGAACCATACAAATGTGATGAGTCACTGAAGTTCAGAAATAGATTAGTAGGGGGGCTTGATCCATTGGTTGTTGAGAAGCAGAGTGGTTGTTGTTGCTTAGAACGTCAGATATGGAGATCATTTAATAGCCTGCAAACTGTTGTCTGTTTAATGATACCAGACAGCCACGTACACATAAATGCTCCCACATACATCAAGCTAGTACAAGTAGGAAATGACACAATTTGCTTGTGATTCCAACTGTCAAACATGAAAACGCTGACCCTAGTTGAAAAGGAACAGTGTAATCTCACAGCAATCAACTGTATGCTTAAAGCGGGCGCTTTGCTGAATCCACAGCAGTAACTTAAAAGCTAGGTGAGCCTGGAGGACTAGATGCTCGACCAGTTGGGGGAAGGGAGGCGATTCTAGTGACAAATCCTCTTGAGTAGATGAACCAGAGAAACATGCGTGTCTGGCTTTCTCACTGCCTTCTTTGGTACTTTGAGAAGAAGGCATGTTAAACGGGTTAGAGGAAACAGGAGAGTAAAAGCTGGCAAAGCAGGCGGGCAGGCTCTCGTCATCTCTCACTACAGGAAATTAAGGCAAACAATCAAGAACCTATATCCTGTCCAGAAGACCACACTGTGCTCAGACTATAATTAGCAGCAGCATGTGTTTGAGAGTCTGTGTGTTTGTATGTGCACCTAAGGGTGGGTTGAAATAGGGACGGCTTGAGTTAAATAATTCCTATCAAGAGTGCAGTCCAAGTAACACACCTAAAATGAGTAAATCTATCTGTCCGTCCGTCTATCTATTGGACTTTGCTGAATGGGAAATATACATAATTCACTCTATTAGTGTAACTGCTCCTTCACAGGCTCACATTTCGATCCCTATCCTCTCCTCTCCTCATCTCTTCTTCACCTTCGAGTCCTGCCCTCTTAATCTGTCTGCTTCCCCTGGCTTCTTCTTTCCTTCGCTCTTCCTCCCCTGCCTCCCCCTTGGGGGGTTCTCAGGTTACTACGTGTCGCTGGTCCAGACAAGCGAGGGATTCTTTCAACGAGCAAATTACAGGCAATTAGGAGCCAAAAGGATAACATTTAGTGCACAGGGAAGGTCGAAGCATGAGAACGGAGAGGCATGTTTTTGGAACACCCAGAACCTGGAAAGAGGAGGGCTGAGAAGAGTGTGTGGGAGTGTTTGTGTTGTATTAGGTGTATGTATACATGTTTAAATAATGTGCTGATAAGAACCACTCAAATCCTGGATCATGCATGGTCATCAACCTACCTTCTCAACTGCGTCACAGCCTGCACCCTTAAGAGTTAGAGAGAAGGGTTGCTGAAGAACATATACTGTGCCAAATTGATTTGAGCTCCAACATTCTTCAACTTTACAGCTCCACCAGACGGAAAGCAGGCAATCTCAACTACCATCATGAGTTTATGATTCAAGTCCAACTTTTAGAGAAGAGGGAGGTGATTAGATCTGAACTGGATGGATGAGGAGGAATGAAAAAAATATATGTCAGCATTTATGTGATGTGGTTTGATTTCTCAAAGCATCCCAAAAGAGTCCAATTTCCGCTCCTTTAGCTGTGTACTAATTGCACATTTGGTTTGTGTTCTGTTAGATGTATTGATATATGTGTAAATATCCCCAGACTCCTTCAGATTGGAGGGACGGGAGAATTTGTAAAAAAATTCCTAAGAATTAAAGGACCCAGCTCCACTGCACAATCAATTTCCAGTCTTTGAAATTAACAGCTAAAGCACATTAACAGAGGGGAAAGAAAGTGTAGGAAAATTGGGTGAGCGAGCAGTGCCTGTTGCTCTCTGAATCCAATTCAAAACAAAAATGAGGTCTGAAGGAGCCAACATCTTTAATTCCAGACCCATCATCGTAATCACAGCTCGATCACAAAATGGATTTTGTCAGGGCATGCCAGGTCTACTAAGAGCCGCTGCAGTTAAACATTAAGCAGCTGCTCTTGCATCCAAATCTCTACGTCACTGAAACATGCACAGTAAAACACAAGTTTACATGCCAACATGAGCACACATACATTGCTTTGCAGAAGTATCTATATACCACCTTCAATGTATTTCATTTAAGCCTTATATGATATGTCCACACCTCTGCACAAATAGAAACTGTCATGTTGCCCAAGCTCAAGCTTGTTGCTTGTTGTGTACGCCCTTAGTGTACATGTATTGTGTTTGTATGCATTTCTTTCGAAGCCTGGAACTGGTTGGATTAGCTCCGCGTCTTGTTCAGTTTGATAATTGTGACAAGTGCTCCAGTGGCCTGCACTATTGCAGCAGTGGAAGCCTTGTACGCAGCTGCTTGTGTTGTATTTGTGTGTGAACTTGTTGCTTGTACCTGCCGCCTCTCTGCTGGCTGGGAATGTTGAGAATGCTTGTCTCTGACCCCATGCCTCCCTTCCCCTGAATGCTCCGCCCACTCCGAAGGGACTTTGATTGGGAGTGATGGGGGAGGTGGAGCGCTTAGTGACAGTTCAGTAACACTCACCAGAACCCGGCGTCCTCTGTCGCGGATTGGCATCGCCCACCCTCAGTGCCAGAGTGAATAGTTTATTTTTTTAGCTCCTGCTCTCCTGGGTTCTTGCTCCAGAAGACCACCGAGTACGGGGGTCCCTCTCTCCCTCTGCCCTAAACCTCTTCTCCTCCAGCCGGAAAGAGATTTATTGGGGACGAGGGGAATGAAAGAAAAAAAAATGCTTGTGACCTCCACTTAACTTGAAGTAAACACACGGCTGTGGTAGTTTAATCAAAAGTGCACGGCCTGCTCTCACTGTCAGAGCAGCAGGGTTATGGGACTGTTGTACACTGGTTGTGCTCTCTGTAAGATGGAGACAACACAACCAGACACTTTAAGATTTTCCTAAAATGTAAAGTAGAAAATAGATCCAAATCCTGTCTCTGAATTCGAAAGTTTGGCACTAGATCGCATTTTGAGTTATGTTGTGTGATTCTGACGTCACAGCCTGTTCAGAGATTAAAACACACACCACAAATATCTTGCATTTGTTTGACTTCATATTTGTTTTAAAAAGATGAAGCCTCAACCACTTTTGTGGCTTTTTTAGGCAAACGCTTTGTAGTCAATCTTTCGGCACATGCTTCTGCTATATTTTCAGTTAATATCACTGTCTACAGTTCATGTTCTAAAAATTATATTTGATGTCTTCACTCTCTTAGTTTATAAACAGTAGTTTCATTCATTGTGACATACAATCATATATGATTTCTGTTTTGTTTAATAACAATAAAGAAAATAGAGTACCATATATTTACATACATTCGCACCACCGGATTCAAATCATGTGGTGCAAATAATGATATTAAAATGAACTCTTTTATCATTAAAGATGTTATTGTTTTTGAAATACATAACTAATCAGTATATAATAAAACACTTCAGTGAGGATAGATCCAAATAAGATTTTCATTGCTAAACTAATGTCGGTCATTACAACTGCAACTAGCAACAGGCTCCTACAATAATTTGCGATCATTTTACATTTTACTCCTGTGGCCAAATGTTTTGGTTGTGTGTTTTAACCAAACCCCATTGTCACTACACAAAATTATCAACTAAAATCTTTTCCTTTTAGTCATATCAGAAGAATATGTGACGCTGCGAAAGAGACCGACTGAAATCCCTCTTGTGGACTGATGGGCGGATATGGTTGAAATCATTGTTTTATTGTGTTAACAATTGGCACCTCTGAAGAAAAGTACAATTACATTTATTTTATGTCATTCAAAAGGGCAATTTGTGTTTTGAAAATTTATATGTGGAAATTTTTCCTATAAGAAAAAAGGGAAAATTACATTTATTTGTTCCAATTCACCAACACCCAAATATTTTCACAAAACTCAAAATGTGTTATTTTCAGCATAATAGAAGCATTATTTGTACAATTAAGCCCCAAAGTATTCAAACTCCTGCCACATTTAGATTTTCAATTATTTTCATTTGACAGAGACATTTGTTTTTGGTAGGAAAAGTGATTTCAAAAGATAATAAAACAATGTACAATGAGTAACAAAAGTTATAGGTTTTGGTTCACTTTTTGTAAACAAAAAGGCATGCCAACAATTATTTATACCCTTTTCAAAAATCAATGGAAAAATTTTTAACATTGCAGCAACCTGCCTCTTCCTTTATTTGCTGACCAATTCAATTCAATTCAGTTTATTTATATAGCGACAATTCACAACACATGTTGTCTCAAGCCACTTCACAAAAGTCAGGTACATACATTCCAATTAATCCTAATCATGGAACAGTGCAGTCAGATTCAGTTATTTATTCAAATTGGATAAAAAGTTTTTCTGTCTAAGGAAACCCAGCAGATTGCATCCAGTCAGTGACTTGCAGCATTCACTCCTCCCGG
>JAHUTJ010067809.1:0-13889 GCA_036250325.1 Characodon lateralis
ATCCTGCAAGAAGAATGGCTTAAAATCCCTCTGACCACTGTGCAGGACTTGTATATGTCATTCCCAAGATGAATTGATGCTGTATTGGCCGCAAAAGGAGGCCCTACACCATACTAATAAATTATTGCAGTCGAAAACCAGGTGTTTCAATTTCATTGTTCAACCCTTGTAGCTACTGGCTGACCTTCTACTGTGACTAACTGGATGTGCTCTCTTTCATACCCTACACTTGAAAAAGTGCTCAGAGTTCATCTACTAAGCTGTCATTCTCTCCTAGATGAAGCCTCTAAAGGAGCCATAACCATTAAAGTTTCACTTTTCTGTCCTATAGAAATACTCCTGGATTAGTGCTTCTATGTTCTTTTTTGTTTCTGTTGTGTTCTCAAATCCCCAGGAGGTCGCGGCAGATGACCGCTTACACTGAGCTTGGTTCTGCTGGAGGTTTCTTCCTGTTAAAAAGGAGTTTTCCTCTCCACTGACACTACATGCATGTTCAGTTTGACGGATTGCTGTAAGGTCAATGCAAGCGATTGTCCACTGTCTCTGCCTGCTTATCCAAGAGGAGTGAATGGTGCAAGTCACTGACTCGATACAATCAGCTGGGTTTCCTCAAATAGAAAAGCTTTTAATCAATTTGAGTAAAAAACTGAATCCAACTGCACTATTTGATAGTTAGGACTGATTGGAATGGACATACTCGACTTGAAATCTGTATGATTCGATTGAACTGACTTTGTAAAGCCAATTAACATGTTGTTAATTGGCACTATATTAATAAAACTGAACTGAATTGAATTAAGGTACCGGCTCAATTAGATAAATTTTTTTTTGTTGTAATATAGTAAACTGTCTATCAGCAATGTAAAATACCAATGTAAATTAGTTAATGCAGGGGTGCCAAAACTTTTTAGGATCTAAATCACAGAATACCCTTGGCGGAGACATGCGTTTGCTGAAATAACCATATATTGCATTGAAGAAGAACCCTGAAGAAAGCTGTTGTTGAAGGTAAGCCATGTAGAAGTCTTGTTTGTAGTTTTTTACGAACCATGTAGGGTGGAAGAAGGTGATGTGGTCAGATGAGACCTAAACTGGATCAATATAATTTGGTTTGATCAAGTTTTAGTAGAGACTATACTATTATCTATATATGACAAAACTACCAAGCGAAACAAAAAACTCTAGTACAATTAAATAACAATTATGTTTCTAGTACAACATCTCGTTTTAAGAAACTTTCCTTTTAAGTTGCCATTTTAGGCTTATATAAGGCAATTTTATATTTTACATATTACCAAAGCCATCTTTCATAGGAGTTGTTATAGTAAACGGCTCTGACTGTAATAATTCAATTACATAAACTCAAGTACATAATTTTTTAATAATTGAAACTTGATTGCATTTCTAACACATTGATTCCAGTGGTAAACTTACAAATTTTTATTCTTAAAGCCTTAATCTGATGGACTTAATATGACTTTTGGAGCAAAAATCGTTTGTAAACCAATGATTACCGTGGAAAGGCTGTACAGTGGCGTAGTTGGTAGCACTGATGCCTTGCAGCAAGAAGGTCCTAGGTTGTAATACCTTAGTCTTTCTGCATGGAGCTTGCATGTTCTCCCAGTGCATGTGTGGGTTCTCTTCAGGTACTCCCTTCCACAGTCCAAAAACATGACTGTTAGGTTAATAGGTTTATCTAAATTGCCTTTAGGTGCAACGGAGTATGTGCATGGTTGTTTGTCCTGTGTGTGTCTGTATTGCCCTACGATGGACTGGCGACCTGTCCAGGGTGTACCCCACCTCCACATAGACTGCTGGAGATGGGCACCAGCTTCCCCGCAACCCATTATGAAAGTAGTGGTAGAAAATGACTGACTGACTGACTGACTGACTACATATTCTTTTTTCCTCAAGCACTGGACCACTTTTAATATGCACACTGCCTTTGTTACTTTATATATGGCTCTGAAATCTGTGGTTCTCTTAAGAATGTATCAAATTCTTTACGTTATGTATATTTATAAAACCAAATTCATGCAAAAGTGAAGACTATCTAATAAAATAAAAGATGATGTTTTCTCTGATAGATGATAAGTTCAGCCATTTGCCTTAACAGACTTTGTTTTGTTTCAGCTTCTTTGGAGAGATTACTTAGAGAAGCATCTTACTTTGACCAATAACTTTAGCTCTTTTTCAGGGGTTTCCACTGATGGAATGAAAACAAAAGTAGGCTTTTAGTTTTATAGGTGGTATTAGCCAAAACAATTGTAACAGGTGCAGTTTGTTTTAATCTGTAGAAAATGTATTACAACCCAAATATACTGCCTAAAAATCAAAGGGGATGTTCAGATAGAATATGATAGAATTCTAAAACTGTAATTAGTGTTAACAATTTTTTTTATAATGCAGAGAAAACATTCTGGTTCTTAAACAAGTTTATCTGAGGGTTCCTTGGGTGGCCTTTGTGGTACCCAGAAGAAATTGTATGTCAATACAATCTGTTCCCGGTGCATGTTGGACTCCGGGAGTGCTGCCCTTTGTCACCGGTCCTATTCATAACTTTCATGGACAGCATTTCTAGGCACAGCCAAGGGCCGGAGGGGGTCTGGTTTGAGGACCAGTGGATTTTGTTTCTTCTTTTTGCAGATGATGCGGTCCTGCTGGCCCCCTCTAGCCAATACCTACAGCATGGACTGGGGCGGTTCGCAGCCAAGTGTGAAGCAACTGGGAAGAAGATCAGCTCCTCCAAGTCCGAGGCCATGGTTCTTGGCCAGAAAAGGGTGGCTTCTCCTCTTCAGGTTGGAGGGGAGTTCCTGCCTCAAGTGGAGGAGTTCAAATATCTCGGGGTCTTGATCATGAGTGAGGGAAGAATGGAGCGGGAGATCGACAGACGGATCGGTGCGGCTGCCACAGTAATGGGGACGCTGTGCCGGTCCGTTGTGGTGAAGAGAGAGCTGAGCCGAAAAGCTAAGCTCTCGATTTACTGGTCAGTCTACGTTCCTACCCTCACCTATGGCCATGAACTTTGGGTCATGACCGAAAGAACGAGATCCCGGATACAAGCAGCTGACATGAGCTTCCTCCAGGCATGTTGTCAGAGATGGGGTGAGCAGCTTGGCCATCCGGGAGGGGCTTGGAGTAGAGCCGATGCTCTTCCACATCGAGAGGAGCCAGTTGAGGTGGCTAGGGCATCTATACTGGATGCCTCCTGGATGCCTTCCTCGGGAGTTGTTCCAGGCGCATCCTACCAGGAGGAGGCCCACGAGACGGCACAGGACACGCTGGAGGGACCAAGTCTCTCGGCTGGCCTGGGAACGCCTTGGGTTCCCCCCGGAGGAGCTGGAGGAGGTGTCTGGAGAGGGGGACGTCTGGGTGTCTCTGCTGAGTCTGCTGCTCCCGCGACCCGGTCCCGGATAAAGTGGAAGACGACGGGTACGAGTGCGAGTACGAGTACAATATGCTTAACTGTGGTGTAGTCACAAAGCTAGTAAGTAGTCGTTCCATAAAACCAACTTTTTTTCCTTAGTTTAAGAAAAGGCTCTGTAAATACCAGTTCTCACACTTTAAATTTTGATTGTAGGAATTTAAACAACTGTTTTCTCCATTTGGCTCTATGTTTGAACTTAAAGGAAGTTACACATCAAAACAGAGAACTGAAAAAAAAAACATTTTCTATATAATCATCAAAGTAACTTTGTGAAGGTGCAGGGAAGATGATCAGAAAAGAGAAAGGTTAAAAAAGGAAAAGACATGTAATGTGAGAGACTGAGGTGTAAGTTATTAAGTCCATTTCTTGTGTGTGTGGCATATCTATCCCAAGTGTGTGTGTAAGAAGATTACAGATCTGGAAGCTTTGGTTACATTCCCCTTTCTCATCCTGCCATCCTGCCGGACCAAACAGTGATGGGTTTGATGGTTTTAGTGCCTTTCCGCTCAATGCAAATCTCATCAACACATTTTAGACACGCACACTGGGAAGCGACAAACAGTAACCAGAGAGAGGCAGCATTAACACTGGCAAGGGCTCCTTCAAGAAGAGAAAAAGAAAACCAGAGGATGAAAATATGGCATCAGGTTTCCCCCGTTTAGAAAATATCCTCAATTTGATCAAAAATTTATAATGTCTTTTAGAGCAGCTTGAGTTTCCTAAAGGCTGCTGCAGCACATTATACTGCTCCTTTAATATGGTTAACACACATTAACACAGCACACTCTGCACTCTGTTGATGTGGCTGAATGCAGAATGAGTCTGTATGTGTGTCTGTGGTAAACTATATATTTTAAACAATAATCAAAAAGATATTAAGTGTTTATTGTCTACACATAATAGCTAGAATGAGTTGATTAATACATGCGCATGTTTTATTTTAGAAGGATGTCAAGTGTTTTTTGAGCTGTAAAATTCAGTTTTATGCAAAGTAAAAATAACTTTAAATATGAAATCTGTAAAAGACTATGTTGTCTTGCAATGTAGTTGGGCGATCATTTTGCTTATTTTCCGTAAAATAGGTTTCCTGTGTTCCATTCTTTTTGCAAACACAATTGACTGATTTGTTTTTTTGGACTTACACATCTAGGTTTTTGTTTCTTTATAAATTTTCAGCAGTTAAAGATTTTATGCGATCTGCCATCTGCTGTTGTCTTCTGACAGACATGTTTTTACTAATTGGCACCGTATGAGTAAGTGTATCTGACTGTATATCATTAGAATTGGGAGAACTCAACAGTAATTGGATTGGATAAAATTTGAAATTATAGTATAGAATAAAGTTAATTCAGTCAAATTAATCTTGGACAACATAGAGCATGTGTTATGTTCTGCTGTCTCACATCATGAAGGTACTGGGATCGAATGTTTTCTGTTTAGTTTGCATGTTCTCCCCATGAGCAGGCAGATTTTATGTCCATTAAAGTGCAGGATTGTTTGTGTTTCTATGTGTGTGTGTGTGTGTGTGTGTTTATCACAGTGTAAGACTAATTTTTTCAACTTATACTATGTTTCGAGGACCCAGTGGTCCATATGGATCCAACACCTGGGCCCCATAAGTGCTGTTTTTGGGTTAGGCGTTAGGTTTAGTACTAAGGTGTGAATTGAGTTTAGGTTAACTTTATGATTAGGTATTTACCGGTGATGGTTAGGTTTAGGGTTGGAGTCAGGGTTAGGCTATAGAAATGAATGGAAAGTCAATGTAAAGTCCTTGTAAAGATAGTTCTATACTTCTATGTTGGCCTTGGAATGGACAGCTGGTGACCTCTCCATGGTCAACTCTCGCACATTGACCTTTAGAGAAAATCATTAGCCCCCCTACCACTCGAAACAGAAATGAAAAACTAAAGAACGACTCAATTAGACTGTGTATATTACAATACAATTTGGTGGTTTTTGTCTTGAAAAGTGCCTTGAAAGGACTGTTTTTTACTATATCACTAAACTAAACTAAAGATCAGTCATGCTCAAAATCCCTTCCAATGTGGATTGAATTAAACAATTCTGCAAAGTTAAATTAGAAAGAAATCTTATACATTGATGAAAAATATTTAATATCAGTTATTGCAAATGCTTGATTACAGTTGTCTCCAATGATGGCGCTTTGATTTTTTTAGGGTATAATATCTGTTGCCTTTAATAAATTAAATCACAATTTGAAAACAGATATTTGTATTTTGTTAGGTTAGCTTTGTCAAACCTCCAACTTTTAAGCTTGACAAAAATACAGAAATCTGTAAAGGGGCAAATACTTTCTCATTAGCATCGAATGAGATCCAATACAGGGGAAACTGGGTGTATGCAAAAGTAAGTTAGATTTTTATATATTTGGTCATTTTCCCTCCAAGTTCTCGCTGTATTTACCTACACTGTGTTTAAATATGTCCACTATAATAGGACTAATTCCCCACCCGCTTGCTGTTGGACATTTGGTGCATCAGTAAATACTTATTGATAATAGTTGTTCTCCACTGGTTCTCCTCAGACAAATACATTTCTTTGTGTTTGTCATTCATTTTCCTAATGCTTGATGTCTCAAGGTCTCTGTGGTGCCTTGTCTTCACACAAAATAGCCTTGTGTGGTTAAATATTTGTAATAACAATTTGTTCTAAATACATTTTGTTTTTACTGGTGATCATTTAAAGATGGCCTAATATGTGGTGAAAAACCTAAAATATATAAATAATCCAGCCATTGTTGATCAGCAATAACTATTACACATGCTGCTTTTTACAGACTCAACAGCTGCAGTATGTCTCCACAACAACCTGACATTGGTAACACAATAATAATCATTCAGTTAATCAATTCACATATTTACCCAAGGCCACACTTTTTTTACCCTCCCTCTTCTCTTTCTCTGTTTACAGTTGAGTTATTGATAGCTGCTCCAGGACCTTTCCTGTCATCACCACCATCAGTCAGTAGATATTACCCTCATCCGAACACACACCCCCAGAGCGAGAGTCAGAGTGTGTAAAGAAGACAATCCCTGCAGCCTGAGCTTCATGTTTTAGAGATGTGGTGAGTTAATAAGAGATGAGTGTTTACTGCAAAGCCTAAGTGTCCATGAATACACACAAACATACACAATCACCCCTCTCATATAACTGACAGTGCCATCTCTGGCTGACAGATTTTTTTTATGTTTGAAGGTACTGCAAGCCTCAGGAAGTACTTGGAAGTTCAAATACGGTGTATAAATAAGATAGACACTCAGCTTTAACTCTGTTCACATCAAAATGTAACAAATTAAACCTGTAGAACCTAGTTTTAATGAGCAAATATTAAGTGGACAGTGAACTCAGAAATTCTTTAATAGACTACTTTTATTTCCTTGATCAGATTTAAAAGCTAGGATCAAGCTGAGATGCTTGCATGACATGCTTAAGTATATAATGCTCAAGCTTCCTAAAATAAATTTTTATTAATTGTGTGACAGAAGACACAGACCAGTAGAAAGTTTTTTATTATTATTATTTTTAGTTTTGTATCACTAGTTCACAACAAATATCTAACTGAGCCTAAAAACCAAAGGGTTTGTCTCTGAGTCTGTTGGAACCTTTAGCTTAATGTGCAGCCTGAAGGCTTAGACTGTTATTAGGAAATTAATCATGGGTATTAAAATTTAACAAAATTTTTGTATGTGAAAAAGAGAATTGTGGATTCTGTTCAGGAGATAACAGGGCTCTAGTAAAGAGAGGGTAAAAATCGAAAATCGTATCTGTTGGTGTGGAATTTTTGAATCACATGCTGGATTTTCATAGAATTTTTGGAACATCCTAAAAACCTTATCAAATCTAGAGGTAACAAAAAAAGTGTTTACCCATTTATACATCACCTTTAAGAAACTATTTTAATGTGTATGTGACAAAACTCTCAAAATCAAATGGTTTTAAGATTTTTGTATGCTCAATTTATTTAACATTTAATGAAATATCGTTCGGTTAAGTTTCTTAAGTATGGTCCTGTGAATACCAGCCCAATATGGCAGTGGTACTAGAACAACAGATGAAAGAGTAATTCGAGCACTGGCATTCTCAAAGCAAATACTGTACTTATATGAAGTAATTCACAACAACTTCTCTCTAAAATGTAACATTTTAGAAAGAAGCAAATGTTACACAGAAGCCCAGCCTTCTGTGTAATTATGCGCTCAGAAGCGCATAATTACGCGGAAGGCTGAGCTTTTGGAGCTATTCTGGCCTAGCAGATGTTTGTGCTTGTGGTTCGGACGGACCCAGTGAGGCAAAGATCACATTCTGCTTTCCCTTTAACCCACTAGCGATAGACTTGAAGGGCAAAGCCTATACAAAATAGAACGTTGGTTACATATTTAACCCCAGATTCTATGAGTATAGGCGCACTCTTTTAAGGTCTGTGCCTCAGTGGTTCCTAAATGGCTGAAGAAAAATCGCTATTTGGCTGGCGATTACCTGGTCTGAGGGCAATTTATACAGACCGGGGGAGGCCCACCCAGCAGTTTTCAGTGGTGGCATCAGCGAAGGGATAAACCCACAAGGGATAGCCTTAAAGGGCTGTGCCTATACGCATAGAATCTGGGGGTACAATATGTAACCAACATTCTTACCTACTCTAATACACAATGATCAGAAGGGATTTATATGACAGCGTTACACAGGATAATATACAGAGGTCATTATATGTCATAGAATATTTACAGAAAACAATAACTGCACTTGTGGGTGATGAAAAAGCATTTGATTCAGTAATATGGAATTTGCTTTACAGAGTTTTAAATAAAATTGGATTACCTGACATAATTATGAAAACAGTACAAGCGCTGTACAACAATCCCACAGCTTGAAATAAGATTATTGGACATTATTGTTTTGTAAAGTGATTCAAGACAGGGTTGTGATGGTCAGCACTGGTCTTTGGTTTATACTTGGAACGATTAGCCCAATGTACAAAATCAATATAATTATTAATGGGGTGGAACATAAATTGGTTAGTTACACAGATGACATTTCGATTTTGATTTGTAGGACAGCCAACATACTCTTTACCAAAACTGATGCAGTTACTCAAAGAATTTGGTCATTATGATAAAACATTAATATTATTAAAACCCAGCAGCTCTCTTATAATTATAGCCCACCACAGGAAATTCAAAACATATATCATGGCAAATTGAGCAATGTTTAGTTTTACCAAAAGACCATTAAAATCATTTTAATATAATTGTATCCCATTCAAAAAGGAATACTAGAGAATATCACAAGATGCAGTCGCATTCCCACTTTAAGTCTCAGTGCCAGAATATGTCAAGGGTTGTGGTTTGAGCAGGACCAAAATGCAGGCAGGAGGACAGGAGCCACATGGGGAGTTGATAAGATTTAATAATAATTAGCAAACACTTGTATAAGCAGGCAGGGCAGCAGGCAAGAACATTGAGACATGGAACTACGGAGGTACGTAGTAGCCAATACAGAGAATCCGGTGGGGAACCATGAAAACTAAAGAACTTAAATACTGAAGGAAGTGGAGTGTTAACCAATGAACTGTGAGAGGAGCTAATCAGGAGGGATAGAAAACAGCTGTGACCAGGAATGCAGGGGCAACAGAAGGAGGGTGACTACACACACAGTCCCAATCTTAACCTGATGAGCATGGAGAGCAGCAAGGTGACCAGAACACAAGAAAACAATGACTAGACTTAAGAACATAAACAAGAGCAAAGCATATCTATCAGAATATAACAAAACGTATCTAACACCAGAACACAGAAAAAACAACAAAACTAATTAGAAGGAATCGAAAGAACCAGAAATAAACAGAAAAGCACATAGCTGACCAGAGGGTAAACAAAAGCAAAAACCTAACACAGACAGATCCTGACAGAATTAACTCTATTAAAATTGACATAACATACTGCCCAGATTACTTATTTCAGACTGTACTCCTGAAGTTAATCAAAAGCATTTTAATGAATGGGATAAGTTATTATCAAGATATGTCTGGTAAAATAAAAAACCCTGAATCAGTCATAAAATTGTATAATTAGAAAAGAAAAGAAAGGGGGCTGTGGCATGCCTTCGCTCAGAGATTATTATTTACCAGCACAAATCAGGGGCGGTGGTGCTGTGTGCGACCCAAAATATAATGCCCAGTGGAAAAATACTGAAGCAAATTTACTTGCTATTCATATCCAAGCAATCTTGGAGAAATAAAAAAACACAAAATTACATAAATAATATTGATAATATTTGGATGAAAACAACTTACAAAGTATGGAAGACAATCATAAAATAAAATGAATTGGAGAGAGATATTACAATATTAAAATGGTCTGCATATGATTTAAATTTCACACCAAATACACTTGATACAACGTTTAGAAACTGCACATTCAGTGGAACTACTGCCTTTTGCACAATATTAAGAAGGAAGGACTAGCTGACTTTGAATCATGCAAAAGGAAAAAATGCCTGTAGAGATTTTCATCTGTACTTAAACAATTTTAGAAATTTACAATTATAAGAAGATTCTGACAAATACACATTTGACTGAAAAATGTATAAAACCATTTAATTCATAAAAAAAGTAAAACAATCTCACTCATCTTTACAAGTCTGTCTTGTTCTAAAAACCACTAAGTGTTTCATATTAAAGCAAAGTGGAAGAAGGTGGCACAGTGATTACAGAGGAGTTACCTGCAATATGGACATACCAATGGACAGTAGTAAATCATTAAGATGGCAAGACTTCGGGTGGGAAACTTGAAAAGATTCTGTTACACCAGTTCACGTATGCCAGTATAATGGAAATCTTCTTACATGCTGGAGAAACTGCAAATCCGAATGCTAATCATTATTATATATACTTATATATACTGGAAAAGTCATTCAAGATTACTGGAAGAAGGTAAATAAAGCTCTACAAGACGTTTACAAGAGAAATTCCTCTAGAGTGTAAAACTGGTGACCATAGTCACCATTTTGGATGACCTGTCTCCAGGTAGCCATGTAGAAAGCCTGAATGAGGATGATGTGCGCAACAATAGCTATTGCCCTTTTACAAAAAAAGAATTTGGAAACCTGTCACAGAATCCTGTGATGTAATCAGCCTACAAATGTGGCCTTAGAAGGATGCAGCCCCTGAATTTGGACACAGCTACAGAAGAGTAGAGCTTGTCACCATTGACAGCGGGCCTCGTGTATGAAGCATGTGTACACACAAAAACCTTGCGGCTACTTTCTACTCTGGCTTGCCTTGCCCTTCTTTGAGTTTCTGACCTCTGGACAACGACCATGTTTCCGTTCCCCGACTTCTGAGTTTTGCCTAGCCCTTGGACAAGCTTATCGCTGCCAGTTTGTGTATGACCCCTGCCTGTCTCTCGTTTTGCCTTCTAGATTTTGGATTGAGTTCTGGCTGATTGTCCGCCAGCAGTTAGATGATTAAAGCTACTGCCAAGCTCTGTGTCAACACTTCCTGTTGTTACATCATCATCCTATCCTCCCACTCTCATCTCCCTCTTAGGATAATCAAGAGGAGTTTTACTGTGTGTACATCTAAGAATGACTGTTTGGAGTCAAATACCAGTCTGCAGGACCCCATTATCTGGATCAATATTCCCGTTCTGATCCCGTTCTGAATAAGGTTAGTGACTTGAGTCTCAGTCTTATTAGAGTTTCTGACTCTTTAACAGCCACTAACATGTCCCCTCCCTCTGCATACTCTGTGGTGTATTTTTGTAGAGGTTTCCTGACTCCTCACAGCTGTATTTCTTAAATAAATTTTTTGAAATGTCTGGCTGAAATTTCAGGTCCTCTGTCTGGAAAATTACACATTTGGCATTTATAAAATATCTCTATGCTGTAGATTACCTGAATATTCCTGATTTGTGCCTGAAAAGCCTGTGCCATAGACCTCTGTCTCTGTCAGGGGTCTGGTTGGGGGATCTCCCTCCTACTCTTCCTCCCTCAGCTTTTTTTGCAGCGTGTAGTTCTCTTGAGTGTAAAGAATTTTTACATGTTTCTGTAAACTAGTGGTATTCCCACAGTAACAAATGACGTTTCTGCACACATCGTGTGGTAGTGCCCTTACCAGCTACAGTAAATAACGTCTACAAAGCGCTTCTCTCTTTCTCTCCGCCATCACGGGCTGCTGTCAGAGTTGTCAGAGCAGTGCCGGCAGAGCAGGGAGGGGAGGAGCAGTGAGCAGAGAGAGAAGATGCGCTCCACTGAACTCCAAAGTAAACGGAGAAATTAGGAGGAGGCAGCAAAGAGAACCTGTAACTGAAGTATCGATCTCACCATGCTATAGCATCAATCCAAATCTGATCCCGACTTGTTGTTATTGAGGAATGTCATTTGTGGCGTGTGTGCGTGTGAAGTCAGGAAAATGCATGTGTCTCATGCTCATTGCGTGAGGCTTGAGAGTTCTGTGTATATGAGCACTGGCAGTGCATTATCTAACGATCAAATTAAACGATCTCTCTGGTAAACAAATCTGTTGGTATAAGCAGACCTATTAGCTTGTTAGCCACTACATTTGGCATGTTTAAGCAATATTCAAACTTATTTTTAGCAGGTTAGTGTAAGGCAAAACACAGATAAAATCAAGCAAACTCACATTATTGGCTCCAGGAAAGAAGACTGCACAGGTGTCACTCATTGTTCATTAAGGACAGTTTAAAGAGGAGTGGAGTCCTTGAGGGAGATGCCAGAGAATTCTCACTCAGTGTGGTAATCAGGCCTCCTCCTTGTTACTTCCTAGTCTTTAGAGAGTTACTTACCTTTTGTGTTTTCCCCCACCTGGCAGAGCTACACATCCTCCTCGAGCATAAGTTCATTGGATCCCAATTGGATGACTCCCCTTCGTCAGACTTCAGAAAAACTAACTTCTCGTCTCCCTCGGAAGGTCCTCCTCGCCCTTTCCTCTCCTTCACACAGAGACCCACCGCCGAGAACGCTCCACGCTTGCCCTGACAGTCCCCTGTCTGCCCACCCACATACATCAACTGTCAGAAGAAACCATCATTATACACTGAGCCGTCTGCAAACTGCCAACCTCAGCCATCACGGATGTACTCGCCCTCCTCGCCTTTCGATTCAACCACGGCCCCGAGTAACAGTCTCCTACATTCCACATCTCCAGTCTTAACCATCATATGGTACCTTCACTAATGCATCTGTCTTCCTCCAGAGAATTCCCAGAAGCCTTCTTGAACTGAAAACACTCACTGCTCTACATTATTGTGGCTTTTATTAAATCTCTTTAAGCTGGTTCTGGTGTCTGTAGTTGTTGCTTCATCCAGGGTCTGGCTATATGACAGAATTCTCTAGCCAACAAGACACTTTGCTGCAACTACGGACTGCGCTTTCCGATCAAGATACCCTGCTCGGTGACTACAAAAACCCAACTTCTGGTTCTTACCAACCAAGAGGATAAAGTCACACAAACTCTTAAGGCTCTCTCCCACCCACCTCAAGTCCATATATTAAACTGCTGGCTTCCTGATCCCCATGCTTGCCTTTCAGGTCAACCTGCCTCCCCCCACCTTCTGGGAAGCAATCTCCCCGACACACGAACGCTTCTCGGGGGAATTCAGAAATTGTCTGGGTTTCCTGTTACAGTGCACTCTTGCCTTCCACCACTTCCCTAGTTGTTACCCTGACGATGCAAGCAAATATCCTTTGTGATTGGTCTACTGAAGGACAAGGCGTTAGGGTGGGCTGAATCACTTCCTAACGAACAAACCATTTACCAGTTCACATACACAGAATTTATCCAACAGTTCAAACAAACTCTTTTATTACACATACAGTACAGACCAAAATTTGGACACACCTTCTCATTGAAAGAGTTTTCTTTATTTTCATGACTATGAATATTGTACCTTCAAACTGAAGAGATCAAAACTATGAATTAAAACATGTGGAATTATATACTGAACAAAAAAGTGTGAAACAACTGAAAACATGTCTTATATTCTAGGTTCTTCAAAGTAGCCAGCTTTTGCTTTGATTACTGCTACGCACGCTCTTAGCATTAGGTTGATGAGCTTCAAGAGGTAGTCACCTGAAATGGTTTTCCAACAGTCTTGAAGGAGTTCCCAGAGATGCTTAGCACTTGTTGGCACTTTTGCCTTCACTCTTCGGTCCAGCTTACCCCAAACCATCTCGATTGGGTTCAGGTCCGGTGACTGTAGAGGCCAGGTTGTCTGGCGCAGCACCCCAGCACTCTCCTTCTTCGTCAAATAGCCCTTACACAGCCTGGAGGTGTGTTTGGGGTCAATTCAATTCAGTTTATCTATATAGCGCCAATTCACAACACATGTTGTCTCAAGGCACTTCACAACAGTCAGGTACATACATTCCAATTAATACTAACAATTGAACAGTGCAGTCGGAGTTAGCTTTTTATTCAAATTGG
>JAHUTJ010067810.1:0-13884 GCA_036250325.1 Characodon lateralis
TTAGACAACCATTCACAATGCAAGATCAGATAAAATATTATTTTAATAAAATAATGTTTTAAAGAATGATCTGCTGAATAAAACCAACCTTCTGGATGACTAATTCTCAACGGTGTTTCATTAGCTGTCTTTATTTATTCAAATAATATTTAAAGAAATATTATTAAGGGAATATTTTGGAAAAGAGACAAATCTTTCTGGAGAAATGGGGCTTAATGGTGTTTCATTAGCTGTTAGCAGTTAAAGCTAACAAAAGAAGCTGATAGCTTAGCACCAGAATCAAACACACACCTTTAAAATACCGTTAATAAAAAGAGTTAAAATGCATAAGCGCAGATGGCGCGTTATGATCAATCTTCTGTGTTAAAATCACCCCTTTAAATAAAGGGGTGATTTTAACTTTAAAAACACATAAACAGAACACAAAATTGAGCATGTGTGCTGCAGATAGCCTGCTAGCACTAAGATAGCTGAGTTCAACACAAACAAAACCAAACTTCATTAATTGAAAAACGGTTAGATCATTTCAATCTAAATCTTTCTCTCTGCCCAAAACCTAACCTCATTAACCATGCTGAGGAGGAGTTGTCTGGGCGACGACGAAGTTTGAAGAAACATCCACTTTGAACGAAGCTGTTGGGGGTGACGGCTCGCTGTTGGGCCGACCAAACTGCACTTTGCCACGGTGATGCGGCTCCTGTTGTCATCCTTTCAGACCGGGAAAACCGCTCCACTCGGCTTTGTAGAGACAGCGTCTCTACAGGGAATTCTCTGGAACACAGTTTTCTTCTGCAGGCCTGGGAGAGAAAGTCAAGCAATGCTTAAACCTTGATTTCCCCTTTTTATAAATGAATACCGGATTCTTTCAACAGTAATTCATCAGTACTTAACTTGTGCATATGATCGCGTGATCTTATGACACCTTTGGACCCAGTTTGAAGAGTTTATGTCTGTTTGCAAGCAAAGAGACATTAGCGTGCTGTCTCTCTGTCCAAGTCCCTGTGTGACCCGCGTAGAAGAGAAAGACTTGTGGGAGAAGTGGGGGTTTTATACAGGCAGTGGCATCATGGGAAGTCCGCTGTTACCCCTCTTCCCCTACTGAAGTTGTGCTGGAAGTCGGTTAAATGCAATTTATTTTGAAAGTTCCAGAAAAGTGTGTACCGGAGTTTTCATGTTGTTTCATGGCTGTGGTCCCAACACATGCACCAGCTGGGTAACCGGTGCACCAGCCGGGTAACCGGAGGCGTGCCCTAATTTAACAATTGAACATTTTGCAGTTGATCTTTCCCATTTAACCATTTAACATTTGGTTAAACCCGCAAAACCTTTTTTAAATTATTTTAAAATTTGATCAATATGTATTTATCTTCAAAGAAAAATATTAGGATGAGATTTACACCTTTTAATATTGAATTTCTGAATGAATCAAACAAAATGGTTTTTAAATTGTCTTCGTAATGATTTACCTAATATCAGTTACTTCATGTATTCATACTCTCCCTATATACTGCACTATATATGGTTTGTAGGTTTGCTTCTCCTGACTCTGAGTCAGAAGATTTTAAAGATTTTTAGGAAACCATGTGGTAAAAATTCAGAACATTGAAATCGAGTCTAAAGATTACACATCCTCCAAGGTGCATTAACAATTAAAACATAATGAGCGAGTTGCAGAATAGGGGGTAAATGAGAGAGAATTTCACGCTTCTGAATGAACAAAGCAAGAGGTGCTTTTATTTTGATAAACAGGAAGCCACCTGTCCAGGGACCACGGAAAAAAAAATAGCCTATTGGCTAATTCTGGTACATTTGCAACAATTGAAATGTACCAGGTACATTTGCAGGTACACCTGGTATATTTGCAGTAATGTAATTTATAAATGTACTCAATGTACTTCTTCTCAAATGTACTTCTTATTCACTCAACAATGAGAGAATAAAATACTGGAGGTTAATTTAATTCAGTAATTTAATTTAGCACTCAATCTGAAAGACTGACAGCTTTTAGCCTACTTCATGTTGTCAAATAGGTTATATTAAAGTGATTTTTTGATGCTGCATGTCTGTCAGGAAAGCGTGGTTGGTAAAATTGCACTCAATTTTCCAAAAACAAAAATTAATGGATGGATTTTAGGGAATTGCATGCTTCAAATTACTTGTTTTCCCTACAAAAAAAAGGACTAATTATAGAGGGCAAATATGGAGGGAATCTTTACAGAAGACACTATCTTTTTGAAATCAATACTATACACACACTGGCTATCATGGATTTTGATAAAGGAATGGGGAGTGTTGAGAAAAAAAATATGCCATATGAGTATTTGGTATTTATATTCAGATTGGTTGATCATGTCGAAGGTGTTTAGGGACAACAATGTTGAGAGCAACTGCACACTGTGACTTTGCCAAAAGTGACTCCTTTGCTAAAATAGCTGTTTGGCAACCTAAAATGCGCATTACCCATGTCAGTTTTGTTCACTGATGATGGCTCCAACTCAACAACTACCAGGGGCAAGGAGGGAATGGAGGAAATATACTAAACCTCCCAAATCTGTCACTTCATTCACATCTGAATGCAGACTTTTACTATATAATTTCGTTCTGCATGGCAATCATTGTCTCACCAGAGTAAAGGATAAAACTAATTTGTGATCTGTTACCAAGATTGTAATCACATTCAGCAAACATGTTGCACTCAGCAAATTCCCTGACTCACAACTAAACAAGCAAAATGTTTAGAGGATTTTCCCTCCGAAACCCTAAAGTATTCTGTTTATGGTAATGCAGCAGTCAGGCCATTTAGCTGCAGTTTCTCTATGCCTCTCTGCCTCAGTGTAACCCCTGAGCTACAAGCCCACCTGCAGGTTATTAAGTGGGTTTCCTTCTGGATATAAACAGGTGGCTTTCCCACTCATGGATCAGCTCCTTTGTCTTTCCTAAGTTTGGCGTGTTTGGCTGCCGGTTTTGGCTTATGTTGCTGTCGCATGCACATCAGCTCTTTAATGTGGCCTTGTTGAAGGAAGCATGGTAAGCTAATGTGTCTGTCCGCAACTTTAGGTATAAGGCTCTACCTGTATTAATGTTAAATTTATCTTTAGAGCTATGTTTACCAGATCAACTGGCTGTGCGTTGCTTTTCTCTGTGATAAACTGACAGCAGGTTTCTTTTCTTCTTGTGCAAGATACTTGATTAGGTGTAATAATACACAATAAATTGATAAAAGTAATGGACAAACTCTCCAAATCATTCAGTTTAGGTGTTCCAACCACTTCCGTGGCAACTATGAACAACCAAACACCTAGGCATCCAGACTGCTTCCACAAACATTTAGGAAAGAATGGAATTGTCAGGACCAAAGTGATAGGACGCCTTCTGTGTAATAGAGTAAGTCCAGACAGTTCCCTTGCCACTAAATGTACCACAGCCAACTCTTAGGGTTACTGTTACTGGAAGCATGGCAACTCAGTCATGAAGTAATGATAGCCCACGTTACATCACAGAGCAGGCTCGGTGGATGCTGAGGCATGTAGAGTGCAGACGTTGACAACTTTCTGCAGAGTCAAAAGCCCCTGGCCCCCAACCCTGATGTGGCCTTTAGATTAGCTCAAGAACAGTCATTCACATAGCTTTATGAAATGTCTTTTTATGGTCGTGCAGCTGCAACCAAGCCCTACGTCACCAAGTGCAATGAAAAGCATTGAATGCAGTGGACTGTAGAGTGAGGGAGACATATTCTCTGGAGTAAGGAATATGCCTCCTTATCTAGCAATCCAGTGGTTCAGTGTGGGTTTGACACTTGCTTTGTATTTTGTTTAGTTGAAAGTTTGTCCAGATTATATTATGTGGGGCTTTTTTCAGGATTTGGGCTTATCTTCTTAGTTCCGGTGCAGGAAGCCCCTAATGCTCTAGCATACCAAGACATTTTGGGTAATTCCATGCTCCCACCTTCTGCAAGGCCTTCTTGCCCAACATCAGGGACTAACCTCACAAATGCACTTTGGTAGGATGGTCAAAAACTCCCATGAGTCCCATTCCTAATCCTTGTGGAAAGCTTTCACAGAAGAGTTGAATTTGTTACTTTGGCAAATGGTGGGACGATATCATATTAAACTCTATAGATTAAGAATTGGATGTTCAGCCAATATACATAGATCATCCTTTCATTTTTTGCATCATTAGATAGATTTTTAGATATAATTTTACTTGTAGGACTGTGTAGCATCATAGTTGTATTTTTGATGGTTCGATTTGCCCCTGCAGAGCTGCAGACTTGTCTTATACCACAGGTGTCAAACTCCTGTCCTCGAGGCCAGTTGTCCTGCAGCTTTTGGTTGTCTTTCTGTTTTAACACATCTGAATAAATTGAAACAGTCATTAGCAGAATGCTGTGGAACTTGGTTACATGCTGAGGAGTTGATTCAGACATTTAATTCAGGTGTGTTAGGTCAGGGACACATCAAAACATTGCAGGACACCAGCCCTTACGGATAACCCTGTGCTACACTGTCTTGCCAGTGATAGTCTAGACGGATACTTTTCTGCTTGACTCTCTCTTGTCAAGGACTGTTGTTGAAATGGTTTGGGCAGAGATGGACATTTAATATTTACTTATACAAACATTTTATTTTGAGGAGGGCTTGTGGGATTCTGCCCAACACAGTGTAAGTGGACATAAACTGTTAATTGGACCGTAGTCAAAGGTGTTAAGTGGCACATTTTGCCATAATTATCATATGAGGCCATTTAACCCCATGAACTACAAACTTTGTGGATCTGTGCAATTTATACAGTACATATATTCTGTAACTTTGATACTGTTGTATTTAAACCCAAATTAAGCCTTGTGGTTATGTGGTGCTGTCTGTCTGAAATGTGATTAATAATTTGCTATTTCTACCAAAACAGTCATATTCAATAAATTAAAATATTATTGAAAAGTTAATTTATTTCATCAACTCAGTTCAATTCACTAAGTGAGACGAATTATACAGATTAGTTACACACAAACTGATGTTTTAAAGCCTTTATTTCTGTTAATTATGATGATTTTTGGCTTACATCTGATAACAATGACATTTAATATTACAATATGACATTAGACAAATAAATTTTTTTAATACAGAAATATAAATTTTGATGATTGACAAACGACCCTCATCGAAACTTATATTTTAATTTATTGAATACGAGAGCATGAGCTGTATTGATTCTCCTGGTGGCTGCTGCTACCACATTTTGGTGCTTTTCTTCAGCAAGGACAATGAAGCGTCTGACAGGTCTTCCTCAAGGATTAATTCCGAACAGCTTCTGTGTTCCTACTGAAGAAAAGCATTCCCATAGCATGATGCTGTCACCATCATGTGTCACCATGAGGATAGTGTGTTTGGGGTCATATGCAGTTTTAGTTTCCCACCACACATAGTTTTTCTCATCTGACAAGAGCACCTTTTCACATGTTTGTCATGTACCCTGCATGGCTTCAGCCAAACTACAAATTGAATTTCTAATGGCTTTCTTATGGCTGTATCCTTGCAGCTCTTCCATGAAGTCCAAATTCATTGAGTGCATGATTAATATGTTTCACTTTTTAGATTTAAATAAAACAAAAAAAAAAATCTTAAAAACCATGCATGTTTTTTTCTCCCACCACACAATTATGGACTAATTTGTGTTGGTCTATACCATAATGATATGCAATGTGACAAATGGGAACACATGGAGACCCAATCAGGAAGAGATTAAAAGAGTTGCTGGAAAGAGAGATGCCAGAGTTTATTACGATTCTTCTGCCTTTGGGGTTTCATTTGTGTTTTGATCACTTTTGAGTTCTTTATTGCTGTTGTAAAGGTATTGCCTATTCACTTTGTTTCTCTGTGTTCTTTAATGCTATAAAAGGTGTTGTCATATTAGTTCATTTGTTTGTGCTTAGTTTCTTATGCCCGTTTTCCACTGCCTCTAACTAGGTTATGTGGGTCTGATCTACTCAGTCTCTCTCTACTCGCCACGGAACCTGTTTCCAGTGACTCACCGACGACTGGAGATATGGTTTGAAACCCTGCCTCCAGCCATCTGAGTATTGCACTGTGCCGCTAGTAATGTTACTGTATGACATTGTCACATTAAAATAATCTGTGTGAAATGATAAAAATAAATAAATAAACAGAAAATAAAAACATTAATAAACAAAACTCATAATTTTTGTATTATTGTATATACAAGAAGGTCTTATATATGTTTTTTTTTTTTTTTTGTGTATACAATAGTTCACTGAGATACTTATCTGGAACACAGCCCAGCCACAACTTGAAGCTGCTGAAGCTCCAAAGTTTGCCTGAAGAAGTTACTATTTTAGGCTTTATGAGGAAATTTTTGTCTTTGCCATGGCAAAAACAAGGACAAGGATTTTGACAGTGGTGAAGTTAGTTTTAGGTTGGATATTAGATATTCATTGGCTTTGGCTTCAGGGGGTGTTCCTCCCGTTTTACTCAATGCAGATAATCTGATTACTGGCAAGTGCTCTCTGCCTGCAAACAGTGGTTCACTTAAGGACTGTGAAATTTCCGAACTGTTGTGTCATGGTGGTAATGTTTAGTGTGTTTTGGAGGAAAAATTGGTGCTTCTGAACAGCTGATTTTATGTGTGATCAGCTGATTTAAGATGTTAATAAATATAGTGCACCACTTGTGTGTAACTCAGAAAGCTGACATAGTGTCCTTTTTCTTTTCTTTCAGCCTTCAGGCATGGTTTATGATTTGTAAATAGTGCAATTATATTTCGATTTAAGCTGCTCCGTGCCATTGTGGTCGTTAATGTTATTGTAGTTGCTGTTGAGTTCTACTTTTCCCTATACTACCTCGATGAAAACCTAATTTCTCCTGGTCCTATGGCCAATCAGTCAACAGCAGTCTGTTCACTTCACATTTAGTTCCTACTCAGGACATGTGATCACATGTAGTCCCTACACCATGTTGTCCTCAGGAGCAGGTATGACCAGGGCTCTCCTCCACAGCTTTTCCTAACCCCGATTAACTCATCTGCATTCAGTTTCATTCTCTACTCTTCTTTCAATATATAAGCTCACTGGTTAGCTCTGCCATGGAGATAATGTTCTATTTCATCCCTACTGACTGCCAGAGGCTGTGCTTCAAACACTGAATGATCATTCTTGCGCATGCGCAGGTCGAGAATTTAATAACGACATGGTCACATGTGACCTACCGGTGGCTCACGTGAGTCTATATAGTCACATGACACCGGGAGCCCAGTCCCTCTCTTCTTCTCGCGCACAGGTTGATGAATGCAGGTGTTGACTTGTATTCGTTGTTCCTCGTTCCTCTTGCTGCTAGAAGCCTCGTGATTAATTGTGGTTGGAGCTGCGGATGGTTCTGTCCTCCAGAGGCTGTGCAAGCTGCTTTTTCTTCTAGGTTTTCTGGTAAGTTTTCTGCTCGTGCTGAGTCCATTCATTGTTTTCGGCAGTAGATGTTGTCCACTTTGCTTTGATTGCTTGACTCGCCAGTGGCATTTTCTGCTTGTGCGGAGTCTTATTCCTTTGACAGTGTTGCTGTTTGTTTTTCATTTATACATTGCTCGTTGACTCTCCAGTGGCGTTTTCTGCTCGTACTGACTCTATTTACTTTGTTCGGCAGTGGTTTGCTGCTCGCTTTGATTTGTTCTCTTTCTATTGGCTCGCCGGTAGCGTTTTTTTCCTGCTCGTGCCAAGTCGTTAAATTTTCGGCAGTGGTTTACTGCTCGCTTTTGTTTATTCCTGTTTGTCTGACTCACCGGTTGCGTTTTATGCTCGTGCTGAGTCCTACAGCTTGTTCCTGTTGTTGCCGTAACAGGGTCTTGACGCCGTTTTTTTTCTACCCGTTTCACCCCATCTGTCCCTGAGTGCATGGACAATCTTTGTTGTGCGTCCTGTTCGGCTCCTCTGCAGCCTCATGACATGTGCTCTCCCTGCCTTGGAGTTGACCATCTCAGGGAGGCACTTTCGGATCATGCATGCTCTAATTGCAGCATTCTGCCCCGAGTGGTGCGGTTGGCCCGGCTGTCCTCGGTGGAGCAGCCTGGTGGCTGGGCGGTCTCTGTCCAGCAGTATCTGTTGCCGCTTGGACAGGGTGTGGCCTTGACGAAAAGGTCCACTGAGGATGTTGCCTTTGGCGTCCGGGAGGAGAGCCAAGCGGCGTGGGCCCCCGGGACTGTTCACTACAGTGGATCAGCTTTTGATGGAGCTGGCCCAGATGAAGGCCCTCCTTCAGTCTCTGTGCGGATGGTGCCCGTGGCGAGATTTCCCTTCCTGAACAGGGCGGGTCCTCGCATTGCGAGGATGATGCCATTTCGGTTGCGGCCTCGGGTACCCTTTTTCGAGAGGCCTTTCCGGAGTTGGGCTGAATGTTCCCCTAGCCCAGCCTGCTCCATCTAGCGCCTTTTTTAGGCGTCGTGATGCCGGGGCCGCCTTTGTCGTTCCTCCCTCGGCGGAGTACGTCCAGGTGCTGCATGCTTGCTGGACGGACACGAGGGCCTTTTCCTGCCCGACAGCGAATGGCAGGGCCATGGCTGCTATGCACGAGGCGCCCAAGTTTGGGTTGGGCGGCATGCCCCCTGTCGAATCTGCCATTGCCTCTCTTATTGTTTCTCCTGATGAGGCGTTGAGGCCTAATGCCCATTGTCCACGACCGCAATGCCGTGTCACGGATGATATACTATGTAGGGCCTATGACTCCGTTGCCCAGATGGGCCGGATCGGAAATTTACTCTCCTATCTAATGTTGGGCCTCTCCTCTTCTTTGGAGTCGGTTCCCTAGGACCAGTCAACTCAGGGCTTGTTGGACACATCCCTGCAGGCGTTCGCCCTGAGGATGCGTGAGCTTGGACGCACGCTCTCTACGCTGGTCCATGCTCGGCGCCAGGTGTGGCTAGCGCAGTCATCCTTAACCGAGTCTTGCAGGAGAACACTGAGCTCTTCCTGTGGTTCTGGGGGAACTCTTTGGTTCCGCCGCACTGGAGGCTTTGGAACGTACAGCCCAGGCCTCAAGAACACTGCAGCAGCTGGCGGGTTCCCATAGACCGCCCCGTCGGCCTGTTGCTGCTGAGGCAGCTGGGGGCTCATTGCGGGGTTCCTTCGCCCCTCCTGTCCCTTTCTTGGGGTCCACGAGACGAGCATGGCTCCTAGACCAAGACCAGCTAGGGCCCAAGGGGACCATGGTGGGGCCCAGGGTTCGCATCCAGTTCGGTCTGCTCAATCCAGTCAGAGTTTCCCCAGGCCCTCTGGGGACTAGGGGGCCCGCCGGTGATGTTTTGGAGCCGGCGGTCGTTTTTTGTTCCCCTGGTCCAGCTCAGTTATTGGGCTGTTCACGCCCCGGGCTCGTGGGTGTTGTCCACTCTGTCACGGGGATAGTTCCGCTGCCGGCCTCCCGTCCCCAGCCGAGCCAAGATGACGGTCATCTGCGACCCGATGAAGGCTCAGGCCCTGGACCGGGAGATCTGCACCTTGCTGGCCAAGGGTGTGATTGTTCCGGTATACCCCCTGCAGGATCCAGGGTTTTTTTATTCAGTCTATTTTCTGGTTCTCAAGAAGACTGGCAGTCTTCGTCCAACATTGGACCTCCGGGGTCTGAACGCTTTCCTCAAGGTTATGCTTTGTCACATGTTGACCACCATGGAGGTCCTGCAAGCAATCTCCCCGGGTGACTGGTTCACGTCTACCAACCTAAAGGAAGCTTATTTTCATGTCCCCATTGCTCCACATCATTGGCAGTTTCTCCGCTTTGCGTTTCACGGTAGTCACTTTTCAGGGTCCTTTGGTCTTTCCCTCTTTCCTCGGGTGTTCACCCAGTGTGTGGCAGCGGCCCTTTCCCCCCTGCAGGCACAGGGACTGCAGATCCTACCTTATTTGGACGACTGGCTCATTTGTGCTGCGACCCGCGTTCAGGTGATCCAAGACACTCGGATGGTGCTCGCCCACATACGTCAGCTGGGTTTGAGAGTGAACCTGGAGAAGAGCAGCCTGATCCCCTCCCAGGTGACTGTTTTCTTAGGCATGAGTCTAGACTCTGTTTCCATGACCGCCTGTCCTTCTCGGCAGGTCGGCGATATTCTGGCCATGCTTCCGAGCTTCTGTCTTGGCAGGGCACCACGGTTTGTGGAGTACCTGCATCTTCTGGGCATGCTCACTGCTGCGTCCAGCGTGGTGCCTCTAGAGCTTCTTTCATTGCAGCCCCTGCAGATGTGGCTGAACGGGGTCAGCCTGGACCCCTCCCAGTGTACTCACAGGCTCCGATGGCTTCGGGTTGTGCCTCGGTACCTACAGTCTCTGTCCCAGTGGCGGAACAAATTCTACATCATGGCGGGTGTTCCGCTCTGCCCCGTTCCGTGTCGGAGGGAAGTCGTCCATGTGGATTCTTCCTCCAAGGGTTGGGGAGCGACCTGGCAAGACCGTGCCGCTCTGGGGTGTGGTCTCCGCAGCAGTGCGGGGCCCATATCAATGTTCTGGAGCTGATGGCTGTATTCCTGGCGCTCCGTGCTTTCCTTCCAGGGCTGCATGGGAGACATGTGTTGGTTTGGTCGGACAACACCACGGTTGTCTTTCACATAAATCACCAAGGGGGGTCCAGGTCTCTGAGACTACTGTCCCTAACCCGGCGGCTCCTGGTCTGGTCAGTGCCACGCCTTGCCAGCCTCAGGGTGGCCTATATTCCGGGTCCGCAGAACGTCTCCGCAGACTTTCTGTCTCAGCAGGTGCCGCTTCCGGGGGAGTGGCGGCTTCACCCAGACGTGGTGGATCGCATTTAGGCAACCTGTCACGCTGTTCCTTAGGGGTGCCAGGCGCTTGTGTCCACCCAGACGCCCTATGGCCCCTGCGTGGGATTTGTCACTGGTGCTTGCAGCCCTTCAGTTTCCCCCTTTTGAGCCCATTACGAGGATGGACCTCAAGTGGCTCTCCCTGAAAACTGCCTTCCTGTTGGCCATGGTTTCTGCTAAATGGGTGGGGGAATTGCATGCTTTGTCTGTGTCTGAACCATGTTGTCCGTGGAACCCGGATAGCTCCGGTGTTACGCTGTGGACTAATGCTTCCTTTGTTCCAAAGGTGCCTACAATGGCTGGCAGTGTTCTGCCGCTCCGGGTTTCCCCTTTTAATCATGGTACCCCCTCTGAGCCTCTTTGCCCTGTCCGAGCGCTCGAGGGGTATGTCCACTCCACGGGACCCATTCATCAGACTGACTGTCTCTTCGTCTGTTATGATGGCTCTCGAAAGGGTCAGGCCCTTTCTAGACAGCCATTGGCACATTGGATTGTGAAGATGATCTCTGTGGCTTACTCCTTTCAGGATCGGCCCCTGCTGGGCGGGGTGTAATATCACTCCACTAGGAGCCTGTCCACCTCATGGGCTGCAATGACCGGGGTGCCTCTGGAGGCCATTTGTGAAGCAGCTTCCTGGACGACGCCGAGCACCTCTGCCAGATTTTACAGAGTGAACATCGCCACGCCGCATCCCCTGCAGGGCATACTGGAACAGCCGCCTTCTGCGTCCCGCTGAGGTTGGTGGTGTTGCTGTGTTCCTTGGGGTCTCCGTGGGATCCCTCGGGACCCTGTTGGCATCCAGTGCTTGAACCACCGCCTCTGGCGGTCAGTAGGGATGACAGAACAAATTTTACGACTGTAACTACGGTTCTATGAATCCCGGATGACCGCCAGAGCGCTCGGTCCCTCGGTCTCCGCGTACTCATGAGAAGATTGTCGGGACTGGGCTCCCGGTGTCATGTGACTATATAGACTCACGCGAGCCACCGGTAGGTCACATGTGACCATGTTATTAAATTCTCGACCTGCGCATGCGCAAGAATGATCATTCTGTGCTTGACGCACCGCCTCTAGCGGTCATCCGGGATTCATAGAACCGTAGTTACAGTCGTAACTTTTGTTTTCGGTTGAGTCTCTTTTTGTCTGTTAGCAGCTTTACGGAAAGTTACAGACGACTTTTTATGTACCATTTTTTTTTCTTTATCCATAGTTTTATGGACTTTACTTTGAAATGACACCCTTGATTTGATGATCTATATGACGACTTACCACAGATGTCCACCATACAACCGCTATAACGTTTTGCACAATCTTGAGCAAATATTTATTTCCTGTAGCTATATCTAGATTAATTAATGAATAAATGAAGCTTAAGAGTTTTTCATGTACTGGACTTTGTGTTTATTTATTTTCTTTTAAATGCTTGTTTTACACATTTTTACATTTGTTTTAATATTAAATATTTAAACATGTGCATATAACATGATTTAACAACTTTACATCACATTTTTGCTCTATACATTGTTATTACTGTCAAAATGTTAATCAAATCAGGATGTGGTGCTGGTGGTGCAGGGGGGTTAAGCATGCGATGCATCTACGGAGGCCTTAGTCCTCAGCCCAGATTGTTGTAGGATTGAGTCCCAGCCCGTTGATGCACTCCCTTTCCCCAATTTTTCCACATCATTACAATCCAAAAATATTTTTGAAAAATAAAGACCAGTTGAGCCTATAAAAATATTAAAAGAAAAAAAAAAGTGAACTAGATCATCAATGTTTAAAATTCAGCCTGGTTATTCCTCCATAACGCTCCAAACAGAGACTGGTCTGCTCTTCAGCCTCGTCCAATCATCTCCCAAGACATTATATTTAAATACCTTCATCATGGAAGACACTGCTCGTTGCTGAGCTTCAACACTCCTCCTTCCCATTCTCCACCATCTGGCTCCCATATTCCTTACATATTCCTTACAAGAAGTTTTAAGGAATCTGGCTCCCATATTCCTTAAAACTTCTTGAGGCCACTCCACCACCAGGATCCGATTCCCAGGGGGGAAGACGTACCTAATCCTTTCTAGCTCATGTCATCCTCAGACTACACCTCTTCCTCCAGGGTCTGAGCGCCAATTAGATTTTCATTAATAAACTAGCTAATCATTATCTCGTTGTTTCTCCCTTTTTTTTGAGTCTTTCCAGGTTGAAATTGTAGAACAAGAGAAAAGTAAACCTGCAGTGATTTGTGATCCAGGATTTATTTTAGTTAATGCAGAAATGCTGCATGATGTGTTATTGTATGTATGGTTTACATTAGGTTTCCAGCTTATGTTCCCATTTTTAATAGATCAGGGAATTTACACTTATATAATTTTTTAATGCAAACTTCATCTCAATCCATCTCAACTTGAGTAAATGTTTTATACTTGCCAAAAAACATGATTTATGTTTTGCTTTAAATGGCAGTTTGTTATTGTCAAACCAGCTTTTTCATTTTGCATTTCTATGATAAAATTGTTCAGGAGCTCTTCATTTTCCAACAAACCAAACTGTTGTTGTGTCACATGCAAATACTGCAAACGGTAATACTTTTGGAATCCTACAAATATACATGACTTAGCAAACGAAACGTTTTGGACCCAATACAGACCACTGAGGAACACCGCTACCAATGCCCAAAAATTGGTAGTCTCCTTGCCAACCGTCTGAATGGCTTCTACTGCAAACATGACAAGAAGCCATTCACACCTCAAATCATCCCCTCAACATCCCATTCAGGAACAAGTTCCTCCCACAAAGCTACCAACCCCCTACCTTCAGATCCTCTGCCTGTACTAAAGATCTCCGAGCACGATGTAAATTTGCTCTTTCAGCGCATGAAAACTAAGAAAGCTGGAAGCCCTTATAACGTCTCCCCATCATGTCTGAAAGCCTGTGCAAATCAACTCGCTCCGCTCGCTGGACCCCCTGCAATTTGCTTACTGAGCAAACAGGTCGGCAGATGATGCTGTTAACTTAGGTCTACACTTCATCCTGCAACACCTCGACCACCCAGGGACGTACGCCAGGATCCTGTTTGTAGACTTCAGC
>JAHUTJ010067811.1:0-13878 GCA_036250325.1 Characodon lateralis
AGCAGATCGTCTTGACCATGTCTACATGCCTAAATGCATTGAGTTGCTGCCATGTGATTGGCTGATTAGAAATTTGCGTTAACGAGCAGTTGGACAGGTGTACTTAATAAAGTGGCCGGTGAGTGTAGGATAAGGTATAAAACATTTTAGGATGGTTGACAATTTTCCAAGGAGTCGACGTCCCAGCAAATTCAGTTCCAGGTCAGATTATAAAATGCTCTGAAAAAATGAAAGAAAACTCAAAGCCATAAGGCTACGGGCTTCAGCTATCATGGTAATGATAAAATATTGTTTTTCTGGAAGGGTTCTCAGAAAAATATCTTTTCTCTAATTTAAAAAATGGGAGCACGACCAGTTTTGCAAACTTGTATCTTTAAATTATCTCACTTCTGGAACATCATCCTTTGGACAGATGAGACAAAGCTGAAGCTGTCTGGCCAAAATGCACAGCACCATGTTTGAGGAAAACCATACACAGCATATCAGCACACACACCTCAGCTGTCAAGCATGATGGTTTGGGCTTAGTTTGCAGCCGCACGGACTGGTATTCTAGAGTCAAAAGGCCATTTGTCTAACAGCTTAAACTTTACTTAAACGTCACCATCAACAGCACGATGATCCCAAACACAGCAGAATATATAAACATGAATGAATAAATAATAGATGCCGTTGTACTGGTGAAAGCAAAATCTAGAGCTCACCCTGATTGAAATGTTGGGGTGGGACCTTTAGAGATCTGTGCAGAAATGTAAGTCTAACGTGACTGATAATGTCATACAGAAAAGTGAACATGTCAGATTATTCCAGCTACATTAGCTAGCTAGACGGTGGGTGATGGAGCATACCTAGATTTTCTCATGACTGCAGGTGATAAACTGCCCAGAGGGGGAGAGGAAACTCAGCAAACTAAACCAACTAAAAGTTGTTTTAAAGACATCTTTTTTCATCAGTTGAATTAAATTTGAACTCTTCAGCTTAGGGGAATTTAAAAAGAATGTAATTGTGTAGCATTTAAATTTCAGATCTAAAGGAATTGGGCAAGTTTACTTTGTGAAAATGCAAAGAATTATATTAATTGTTTAATGTTGTGTTAACTTAGTTACAATCTGAAGCCACAAGTTTAATCTTTTCTTTGTGTTTGACACAAATATATCTCAACAAACAATTACCAACTAATCGTGATCGCTTTTAAGCTCAGCCAGTTAAACTTGGCCCCTTCTCTCAAATTCCACCAAATCTCTATTGAAACGCCGCTAGTGGTGCTCATGTTCCTAACAGGAGGCGGGGACCCAAATTCAATTCTGCGTAAGGCTCAATACAACCTTGGGTCTGTCCAGGTTCTGTGTGACTTGTTGTAGGATAATTCCCAAAAACAAAGCCTGTACCTTAGGTTTTACTAAAGCTTCTGATAGCTTCCTCATTTTCCTGTCTTATCAGAGTTTCATACAGACAGTTCGTAGCTGTTATGTGTAATCAGCTTCATTTTAGCTCATTTCTGACCCGAATATAACATTTCTACCTTTTTTCATTCAAGATCAACCTTTGGAACAGGCTAAAAACTTCAGCTGCAGGTGTTCAAAAACATTTGACCCATAGTGCTGTCCTTTTACGCTCCCTGTCAAACTAAAAGTATTGCGATAGCCTCTTGTCTTCACCGGCTAGTACCAATGTGTGACCTTACACCAAGACATGCTCTATCTATATCAGTAATAAATGAGGTATGTGTTGTGTCTAGGTCAGCAGCAAGGCCCCTCAAATTAGCTCGCTTTCCAGTGTCATGAGCTGTTTCCTATATGTCAGCACATCAGGCTATATATGTTTTTTTTCCTCCTTACCCCAACTAGTTGTTAAGTCATTAAAGCACAAACTACAGCACTGAAATCACAGAAGAAAGGAAAATAGTTAAAGGCGGTGTTTGGATCATACCATGTCATCAGAGACCTGTGGGAAAATTTAGCTCTGTGAGCTAAACAGGATGTAGGGTGAAAGTTGGATTAGACTGGGAAACAAAAACAGCACAGCTTTTTGCAGACGCACCCTTTATGGATATAGGAACATTGTGTTACCCTTCACTGAAATGCACCATAAATCAGTAGTAAATGACGTAAGTGCAAATGCAAGTGTTAGCACTGCTTTGACCTTTGCACAATCTGTGTTGTTTCAACACAAACTTCTTTATATTTTTCTGGTATTTTACAGTATGTGATAGAAAAACCCAGAGTAGAAAACATTTGTGAAGTGGAGTAAAAATGATGCATAGTTTTTATTTTACAAATAAAAGTCATATGAGCTGTGATGAGCATTCGAAATCAGTTCCCTTTTACTCTAATTCCCCTAAATAAAACCCACTGCAACCAAGGGAACACACTGAGGAACAAACCAAGTAAGTGCGAGATAATGTTTTGCAGACATTTAAAGCTTGTTTAGGATATGAAACCATAGCCCAAGCCTTTAACATCTCACAGAGCTCTGTTTAATCCATCATCTGTTAACAGGAGTATGGCATAACACAAGACAACACATGGTCGCCCACCTAAAGTGACAGCCCAGCAAGGAGATCAGAACTCAGAGAAACAGCCAAGAGGAGGAGCTGCTGAGATCCACAGCATAGGTGGGAAAATCTGTTAACAGATGGTACATGGAAAAAACTATGTGTGATGGAAAGCTAACACAGAGAACATCATTCCCACCGTGAAGCATGGTGGTGGCAGTATCATGCCATCAGGACACTTTTCTTCAGCAGGTAAAGAATTGGAAAGATTTCAGCCTCAATGCAAAGCTGATGGAGACATACCCCACAATACTCACAGCTTTAATTACAGAAGAAGGTCTATACCTACCTCAGGAAAGCTGAATTCAAATGCACACCATAAAGGATAATGATACATGACAACCATGTATTATTGCCCTTACAATTCACTTTGTGTTGGTCACAATAAAATGCTGCTGTAAGGTGATAGAATGTGGCAAAGTTAAAGGAGTTTTATCGTTTTTGCAAAGCACTATAACTGACATGAATAATTGTATTTTTAATCCAAAAACCTAATGTAAAATCACCTGATTATTCTTTCCTCGTACTCCTCTTTCTGCTTGATTATCTGCTGCTGGAGGCCTGTTAGGATGCTTCGAAGAGCACTTGCAGACGGGTCAGCCAGGGGAACAGGAGGGGGCACCCTCAGTGACAACGGTGCCTCCTTTAAGTGCTGGGTTTCAGCAAAGGGCCACAGATCCTGACACTTTGTGTGGCATGGTTGAGGAGAACTTTCTGTAAGGCGTTGTTTTGGAAGTGACAGCATAAGTTCTTCTTGAACACAGGATCCTAAGTCCAGCTCTGGCTCCTGCTTCTTGTCTTGGTTTGCATTCTGGTCCTTCTTACCAGAACAACCCTCAGTAAGGGGGATTTCACAAGCAGGCCAGAAGTTCTTCTCTTTACTCAGACAATCATCCTGCATCAGTCCTTGGATATGTTCAGGGGTCCATGAAGTGTATGTGTGCTCGTCGAAGTGCTCCTGCCGGTTCATCTCCATGCTGAAGATCTCCTTGAAGCTGTCAGGTATTCCTGAGTCGGTAAGGTTATCATATAGCGACAGAGCACTGCGATGCTCTTCACTGTGTGACGGGCAGGGGCTTTGGCTCCAATAAGCCCCGTCCACTGCTTCCCAGTTAACTCCCTGTTCTCCTCCTCCTTTGTTTTTGCAGGAACTAAGCTCTGATTTCCAGGACTGTCCTCCCAAGCTGCCTGTACAGCTGGGATCCGGCCAGGAGCCAGGCTCTCTTCCTCCAGCAACCACTGTCTGAACATCAGCCAGAGCTGGGACCAAACCAGGCAGAGGACTGCTGGGCCCTGGGAGTCTGGTTACTAAAGGACACACAACCCTGCACTCCATTTCCTTCTCCCTGGCCCTGTCTCGCTGGCCAAAAGGTGGGCAGTTGTCGTACAGTGGATCCGTGGAGCAGGAGCTGGCTGAGGTGGGGGTCTCAGTTGGAAGACAGGGCAGCTCCATGATCCAAGCAGGCACATGGGGTTGCAAAGAACAGTGGACAACCCTCCCCTTTTCTGTCTGCGGTAAAACTGGGATTAAAGGCTGGGATTGTGGTTTGTGTGGGGCTTTCTTTTGCCAGGTCCCTGATGCTCTCAGGGGGAGGGGGAAGGAAGGTGCAGGAGACCTGTTCCCCTCTCTGCTCTGCCTTTGACGATACTGTTGGACAGGTTATAGTGTGGGTGTAGCCACCAGGGACTGTGTGTGTATGTCTTTAAGCAGGACTGACATCAGCTGTTACTTTAGCACAGCTCCTGGGGGAGGTACCAGGGTGTAATATAGTCCGACTCATTCCTGAAGACAGTCACACATAACTGAGACCACAGAAATAGATGCTGGTTGTGGTCACAAAGTGTGAAACACAGACAATGAATCTGGTAAAATGTGACAAAAACATTATAGATTTAAAATGTTATTTTGTGTTACTCTAACATTAACCATTTTTTCTTAGGATTGTTGGTTGTTTCGTTTTTAGGTTTTCAGATACAGTGCCAAAACATTCAGATTAAAACCAACTGTTAGCAATACAGTGTCTTGTAAAAGTATACCCATTCAGATGTGCTGTGCTGCTGTCATATTACAACCACAAACCAATGACACAGCCGATGAATCTCTTCTTGCTACGCTTTGATAAACGGTAGATCTGTAGAGATCAGAATGAATAGTTTTCCTGGCAACAGATTCTCCCCCTGAGCTATCAATCTCTGCAGCTCCTCCAGGACCTCTTGACTGTTTGTCTAATTAAGTTTCTTTGTAGTGGGTATCAGTTGTCATGAATGACCATGTTCTGGTATGCTTGCAGTTGTGCTGTACTCTGTGTATTCTCTCCAACACATGATGTTGTTTTTTAACTTAACCTTACTACGTGGTTCTCAACAACCTCACCCTTGTCTCCTGTGTTCCTTGGTCTTCATGAAGCTCTTTCTTCACTAATGTTCTCTAACAAACCTCTGAGGCCTCCACAGAACATGTGAATGTATATTGAAATTACACACAGATGGACTGACTTCAGAAGCCAACTTCCTGCAATGGACATTATTTATAGAGGCAGAGCAGTACAGAGGGCTTAATGCAAAGGAACAACACCATTTTTAGATTTTAATTTGTGAAATAAATTTAAACCCATTCATAATTTTCCTTCTACTTCAGGTCTATGCACTACTTTGTGTTAGTATAGCACATAGAATGATAATAACACACACTAAACCTTGTGTTTGTAATGTTATGTGGAAACAATCAAGTTTTTGTTCAGATATATGATCAATTGATTAAATAAACCTCAGGGTAACAATGTACAATATTGAATTAATTTCTTATGTGTTTCACTTTAAACTTTTTTGTGTTGTTTAAAACAGCACAATATAAAGATGACTCCAAAATCCAAGAGATCAAATTTTACATTAGTTGTTGGTTTCAGAAATGTAAAAAACTAAGTAGATCATATGGCCATTTAAGTATAATTGTTCTATATATAACCACTGTGGCTTTTTAAAAAAAAAATCAAAATATGCAAATTAGGCATTATTTCAGATAAACAGGATGATTGTTTTGCTTGTTTGTTTTTTTAAAATTAGTCTGCAGTGTAAGATTGTCTTCCTGTCAATGTTCACTACTTTGTCATTGTTAATTTAATACCTGACAAAATCTACTGGTGATGCCATTTAATGATTCGCTGTCCACTCACTTTGTCATATGACACCATGACAAATTAATGTGACATAAATTTCTGATTTTGTCATGAAAGTGAGGAGGCAGAGAAACCCTAAACGCAATCACTGGTACAGTGTTCGCAGTCAGTGTGAATGAACCACTAGGGGGAGCTTTAGACAACGAGATGAGCAGGTTTGGTCACAGTTTGAGTGAACAGAATGTGAGGAGCGTGATTTCTTAAAATTTAACCCAAGCAGAACTTCCACTCCTGCCTTATGACATGATGCATACTTTTGCCTTTTTTAAAGTTACATTTGTAGGACTCTTGCTATTTATCTAAAGGCACATTGTTGGTTTCTGTTTGTTTAAGGGATTAAAAAATAACCTGTTAGAAACACGGAGCACGATGACCAAAACATGATCACTGGGAAACATCAGTGCATTTATATTTTGCACTTTTCAAACCACCTACAGACAGCAGCCCATTTTACATCAGGACCTGGCAGTTCACGCCTACTGAGGAAAGTGTTTATTCATCATTTCTGCAGTGTCACTGCAGTGTCTATCAAATCCAAGATGCTCTCCGTGCTTCAGCTCTGCAACCAAACTCTAAGCATTGATACTCTTTGTCAGCACTGATAAAACAGCCATTCTATCTGCCTGTATTTTAATCACCTTGCATCCTTTCAGGGTGACATCCTTTCAGGAGAGAACAAAATTTTTTATCTGCTATGCATGAAGTGCAGTTTCCTAAAGCACTATTATGAATACCAAAAACCTAATAAAAGAAGATCCATATAGCATAATTCTGCTGCTAAAAGTAAGGCCCAAAATACTCTGCCATATCCCTAGTGAAATGACCTGACCCCGTATTTGTCATTTAACAAAGGAAAGCACAAATCACACCCTTCCTTCATTGCCCTCAGACCCTGAAGCTCATCCCCACTTGATCTCCCGCCTCCTTTAAGGACCTCTGATCAACTCCTTCATCCATCCTTTTCTGCTTTCTGTACGTCTGCGTAGTTGTTTGTAGTCATGACAACAGAATCCATGGTAACAAGGTCCCCGTGGTGCTAAATAATAAAGGTGGATGTGCTGGCAGTACTGGCAGAGAGGGGGGGTCTCTGTGAGTATTTAAAAAAGTATCTCGAGAGAGAGAGCAATTGAGTAGGGCCTTTGTTAAAAAGAGACAGAATGGGCGAAACAAGAGAAAGCTCCATAGGAAATAGCCATAATATCTTTGAAAAGCTGAATATTCAGGCCATGCCACAGAATCATGAGTCTCTGAGAATTTAAACAAAACATAGTGAAAAGAGTGACCATAAATAGTGTGAGCACCAGAAAGAGGTCAGGCTAATAGAAAGCATTCTAGAGTGACATAAAGAAGTGAACAGACAATGCAGGTTTTGCTGGATGTGTGTGTATTTGTGACAGATTTCTTTTTGTAGTTCTCTGTTTGAGGGTGCATTAAAGCTGTTTTCACCTGGAGAATATATGCAGTTTCTTTGCTGATCACCAATGTTTTCTGCAGGCATTCATGGTGTCACTTTAAACGCTCTCATTAACCCAAGCGTTACACAAAACAGGTCATGCTCTGATGGTGGATGATTGTTTGGGATCAATGGATTTTCCGTGTATGATGCATAAAAGATCTTAAAAGGTATCAGTGTGTCTATGGAACAAAGTCTGTTATTTATTTCGCAAGTTATTTTTTTTGAAGATATCATTTCTTCAAAAAAATAAGAATTTATAATAACAAAAGGGGAGACCGACCCAAACCTTTTGTTTTAACTGGCTATCATGAATTATGCCAATGATTTTGGCATTTGTGAGCAACTTGATGGGAAATTCAAATGGTAAAATGCAACCCTGAAAGCCTCATATGCGTTTTTACTGCCTTGAACAAAAATCTAAACCTATAGATACTAGGGCAGCTGTAAACAAACAAATTAACATGGAACCAACTTGGGATCTCTACAGTTCATGGATTTCTCTTTCTTTGATAAAACAGACCATATGGATTATTTCTCTTTGAGTCTTACTAACTGTTGGCGGTATTCATGGTGGTGCCTGAATTGCATATTTCACAGGGATGGTGAAGACGCTATAGGTGCATCCTAATGTCCCAATTGGTAACTTGTTTTTTTGTTAAGGTTTTAGTTATCAAAAACTACTTAAAATAAAACACATTTGATACTTAAACTGAAGGGTAAAATTGGATTCAGATGTGTTTAGGCATGGTCTCTTTCCCAAAATGTTATTATTTTACAATTCCACAATACTCTAAATAAGATTTTGCAGAAGGTAAACATGGGTAGTTCATACTTCCTATGCTCCAATTTTAACTTTGATTCCCATTCTTACATTACCAATATTTTGAATATACTTTAAAATACTCCAATTAAATTTTAATACTATTGTCTTGTATTCATTTTACACACAAAGATACACTAGAGCTGGGTAATGTGATATTTTGGCTAACTGGATGGTTCATTTTTGCAGAATTGTTTTTATCAGTTTGACAATTCAAAGGTTGCCATGAGAACAACTTATTTTAAAATGGAAAAGGACAGGGAGGAACAAGCAGCGACTACATCTGTCTAATTACAGCCTCGTGTGTTATAATTAGGCAAGCATGAACTGTTACATAGCGCCGATGCTAGAGACAAACATCCACACCACTTAAGCTTAAAATAAAAAGGGAAAAAATTATTATCAGTGAAAAGCCCTTTACATTGTTTTGCTGTTTAATCCATATGTTAGAAGAAGAATGGGAATTTTGTGCAAAAGAATGCAATAAAAACGATATTATATATTTAGGCTAACAAATACAAAGGTTTATGGATGAAAGAAATAACAAGAAGTAAAATGATGCAAATAATCCTGAGGAAAAGGAGAGCTGGATAGAGCAGAGAGAAATGTTTGTGTGATTTGAGAACTCAGGCCAGGAGATATTAAAGAAAAAAGCTACTGGCTTGATGATTCATACACAACTTCTATGGCACTCTTTTCCAAAGAGATCTTTAAAAACAAACGTTTGAAGTGTTTGTAGATGTGGGTGGTTGCCTGTCCATAGAAGGTGCAGAAAGGATTAAAAAAAACAAAACGTGTGAGGAGGTGTTATACAGAGAGGAAAAACGATAAGATTTGCTGGGAAACAGAGAAGATGACCAAGGATAACAGAACCCTCTCTGAGGACAAAGTTACAGAGCGAAATCACAAAACCTGTGCTAGAAAAGAGGGAAAAGATTGTATAGCCTTACACAGGAGGGAGATGGCAAAATGGCAAGCGAAGTGTCATGGGGCGACCCATGCCGTCAGATAATTATCTTGCACACAATAGAGACAAACCACCAATAACTACAAAATTCTTTTTATTTGGTTACATCTGGCTGGCTTATAGAGTTGTGTTTCTTTGTTTGTATTGTACTCTGCGAGGAACAAAATGATTTTGATGGTTCTTTAGTTGTTTGATGTTAAAATGAAGGGTTACCATGTATGTCTGTTTTCATCTTGCATCAGTTGTCTTTCCAGGGCCGGGCGGCAAACCAGAGCAGGAGGCTTCCAGAGCCTACATGGACAAGCTGGATATGGGATGCTCCATTAGTAATGCACGGCCTAGGGGTGTTTGTGTGTGCCATACCATTAAAAAAAAAGAATAGATGCATGCATATGTAACCAAACATCTTAATTCTATTCTAGTTAAATTAATTGATCTGCATATTGATAAATATGATGTGTGTATTGAACTATTTGTAAATTTGCTATGGTGAATGAGCACCAATTAATGGTGGTTTGTCTTACAGGAGGAGCTTCCAGTATAAAGCCCACAGTAGAAGCTCCCTCCTCATTGAATGATGAATTATTTACATAGGGAGCAGAGGTGATCTCACAATTCATACAGAGCAGTCGCTGTAAAACTGGGTTCTGCCAATATTTTAAAATCAGGAAAATAATTACTGACTAACTAGCTGTCCTTAGCGTCTTATATCAGCATGAATAGCAAAGTAAGCAATACTAAAACAACAGTCCCTGTGAAGATTCCCCTGAGAATATAGATCTTTACCTTAATTCTGAGATTTCTAAAAGACCACCAACATTTCCAAATCCAGCATGCTCCATGAAGATCCTGTTATCACTCAAAAGTTTAAAACCCTTTGTTCTACACCATCTCTTCCTTTTATCTGGTGTAAGTGTTGCGCTCTCGATTATCTTTTTTTTCATCCAGAACGTAGAACGTCATTGTCAGAGCAACCCGAAAGCACTTGCACTCACCAGAAAAGAGTTTGTGACCAGCCCATCACTATTATACAGTATGGCAGAAGCATTCCTACATAATTTATTGGTTAAATAGTCCCAGTACTCTGTATAAGTAGGGTTAGTTTATCTTCCTTGTAGCTCACAACTTTTCTTGACAGGCGAAGGATCCAGTTTCTGTAGCGACTGGCAGCAGGTGGAAAAGTATGTGTGCGCTTTTTGCATAGAGTACCTAAGATTTGTTGGCACAAATTGCACCTTGACTTCCTTACTGTCTGAAATATTTGAGACTGCAATGATGTGTAAATTATGATTGTAGATACCTGATCAAGAGGAAGTTAGTTAAATCCATCGAGGGCAAATTAGACCCTTTAAAATGTGCCTACAGGTGTAGTGAAGGGTTTAAATTTTAACTTGTGTCCTGGTGTTGTTGGATGGGTTTTAGATTTTCTTGAGGATAGATCCCAGCGTTTCCAAGTGAATGGCTGTAAGTCATATGAGGCAGCATTTTTCCAAAGACTGAATCCACCATTGCAGGAGTCCTTATACAGGCTGACACATTTTGAAGTTAGTAGATGACACAGTTATTGTCAGCCTGTTACAGAGATAGGAAGACTCACCTGGTCAAGTGGTGGAGGATTTTTTTGTATGGTGTGACAATCCCTACTTTAAACTAAATGTCACCAAAATGTAGCTTGACAATAGTTGAATTATGCCTCCATTGTTGTGTTTTTCAGTTTTAGCCTTCATGTTCCTGAACTGCCTTTAGTTCCTAAGTTTCACAACACAGAGGGACAACTGACAAGTGAGAAGAGACATTGCTACAGTCTTTGTCTTCTGTCAGATTATCAGTAAACATGTATCATCTACACACTAGAAAGACTGTATGCCCATTTTATCCTCTCTCTGAACTCTATCCTTCCCTTTTTTATTGGTACAGGTTAATTTTACTTGGTTTTTACAGGTGGATGATTTTGTAATTTTGGCATGTAGGCATTCAAGGATTTTTATTCTGTTGATCTTACCAGTGCATTAAAAAATGAATAAGCTGTTGCTTTAGTTATGCCTGATGTTTTCACAATCTCTCTGGTTGGTTAAGGCTTTTTGTGGCCTAAGAAGGGCCTGGTTCTGTTGCATGAGGAGGTCTTTATTCCGGGTTCCCCAGCCTTCTAAAACACGCTGTACTTCAAACTGTGTTATAAAACTGTCATGTTTTTAAAAAGCTGCACGATAGTTTAAATATCTCCCACAGTGCATAATTAAATCTGGGAACTCTAACAGCTGCACCCTAAGCATTGCAGGGATCATCAGGTTTTCCATGGCACTGTTGGGATTTGGAAAATGTCCAAGCTTTGAGCTGGTGAACAGGCAAACTGAGGTGTGATAGTTTCTCAGATTAACAGGACAATCTGGGTTCACAGTGCTGGCTCCCAGGCACCCAGCATGTGTGTGTGTGTGTGTGTGTGTGTGTGTGTGTGTGTGTGTGTGTGTGTGTGTGTGTGTGTGTGCACGCACATTTGAAACTCATCCAGCTTGCACCAACACCAAGAAAGCCCTGCTCATTGGTCGAAGCAGCCGTTGCTGTGGGAGACATTGGATTGGGTCTGGCTGGGTAAACAACAATATGTTGGGATGAAATGTCATCAGAGTGAATTACATACACACAGGCTGTTACATTTTCTACAAGAGGTGTATCTAAGCTCCATAGGAATCACATAGTTCATCCTGAATATCATTTTTATGGAAACTAATTTATTGGCATCTTTCAACAACACATTATTGCTCACTTTTACCTCAAGAACTGAGGACCTTTACACTGTGTGAGATGTGTGTGTATATCAGCTGTTTTCTATGGATGTGTGATTATGTATCTCAGGGATCAATATTCTTTCACATGCTACTGTTGCTTTTATATTAATTACCCAGCTCATGATTGTAGCCATACCGAGGTTTGAGCTCAGAGCAGGAAGGCCTTTAAGTGCTACTTATACCATATGTGGAATAAAAGAGCTGTGTCTGGCTTGTATTATTGTAGTGAACGCATAGTACTGTTGCTAAAATCAATTGAAACAACAGCTTGCAATACTGCTCAAAAATCTTTAGTCATGCTGCTGTATTTGCTGACTTACAGATCTCTTCTGTTTTTGCTTTAGGGTCACCGTTAAATTAATTAGATAATCAAACAAATTGTAATATCCTGAGTAAATACAAAATGTCGTCTTTAAATTCTGATTTCATAAAATTAAAAGATCTGCAAATCAGTCTGGCCCTATATAAAAAAAGTAGTCCTCCCCTCTGTTAAATCATGAAATACTTGTGTTTAACAGAATTTATCGGAAAGCTGAGTTCAATTTCACTTGTCAGACCCAGGTCTGACTACTACCAGGCCTGTAGAATCAGGAAAGTCATTGACTTTGCACCAAAATGAATGCCAGACACTTTTAGACCTTCAGTTTTTTGCAGCCAGTTTTGAAAGTCCTAATGAGAGGGAGCAAAGATCAGGGTCCTTTCTATCACATCCCCAAGCATCTCCCATCATCTCCTGCCTGGTTCCTATTGTGGGCTCTCGTGTCCATAGCAAACCTATTCGCTACTGTTTCTCGCCTCTCAGGAGAGGTGGACTAAACATTTTAAACTTGTGTCCACTTCTCCCCAACCTGCGGCTCCAACAAAGATGACTCCAATAAATGCTCGGTACTTAGCAAATAAAACGTTCTTTGTAAATGAGTGATGTAAAATTTTTCTTCTAAGGGATTGGACTTCCGTTTTGTGACTCCACTCAAGTAGTCAGACATCAGTGCAGAAAAGCAGAGCGAAAAGGGAAGAAAGACAAATTGCAGGTTTCTTTTGAAATGCTAAAAAACAGTTGGAAATGTTATCTGAACACAGTAAAAAATTTTTTTAAATAGATATTGTTTTCAAATAAGTGCTTCAAATTGTCATAATTCCTCGTGCACTTTTTAAAACAATAAGTTCCATTCTAAATGGCCCCCAGTCTACCATCATGACTATGGAGGTAAATTTGTCTCAATATTATTCAATCAAACAAAAAACTAATCTCAATCAAAAAAATAAACTGTGGTCAAAATGTTGGAACATTCAATCAAAAAAAAAAAACTAATCTCAATCAAAAAATATTAAGTTGTGAACAAAACTTTCAGAGTTGTAACGATTTTTTTTTTTGATGGAATATTTTATTTTGGGGAGAAAAAAAATATGTTTGAAAAAACTTTTTTGATTAAAATTACTCATTTTTTCTCACGAAGAGAAAAAAGTTATTTGCAAAACATAAACTTTTATCTGTGCATGGCAAATATCGTTGGTTACGAGTCTCGCTCTTTTGGTTTTGACGCTCTCTGTTTTTGGTTGAACTCAACGAATTTTAAGTGCTGGGAACATGAACATCCTGTGCGGGGCCTAAAGACGAACGCTGTAAGACGTTTCCCTACTGGTTAGCGCTGACTAAACCGGCAGTTAAGCATTTCTGTCTGCTATGGTGTTAACCTCCTATTAATCAGTGTAAAAAGAAATTAGTGCTTACGCTGCAAAAGTCATACACCCTTCCTTTCTGTGATTTTATAAAAGAAAACATCTGGTTGGAGATGTAGTTGTCTTGTGCTAGATTTCATCAGATCCTATTTTATCAGAATGGGGCTTTGTGTCATTTGACAAATTTGAGCAAACAAAGATCACATGCAGAGATCCTGCAAGGCTCCATTCTCATGCCAATTTATTCAGTATCTATCTATATATCCCTAGCTCAGATTATAGAGAACTACAGCATATCTTATTACTGTCAGGTTGTGTCACCTTTTGGACTCTGTGTTGGCTTTGTTTTGTTTTCTCCTCAGTTATTTTGAGTGTTAGGTTGTGTTTCTCTCCCTCCTCGTTCATAGCTCCTTTAGTTAGTGTTATCTTTCTTAGTTATG
>JAHUTJ010067812.1:0-13874 GCA_036250325.1 Characodon lateralis
GTGAATTCATGCCATGCGTGTGCAGAGTTTTTGCTGTTCAATAATGTCAGAGCTCGTCTCACACCTTTCTATTTTGTCCTAATACCATCGCCTTACTGGGCTGGTATTCACAGGACAACCCTTAACAGAGCAAAATATTATCTGATAAAATATTAATATTAAATATTAAATAATATTCTTAGATTCATAATCACAACACATCCCACAGATACTTGATTGAATACAGAGTGGGTAATTTTGGAGCCTAATGAACACCTCAAACTTGCTGTTCTTCCCATATCATTACTAAAACTTTTTTTTTTTTTTTGGCAGAGCACATATTCTGCTGAGAGACCACAATAATGAGTAATAACTATATCTATGAAAAGGTGTGAATGGTATTTTGTTCTTGATCTCTAATAATGCTGAGGTAGGTGGTTCTTGTCAAAGGGGCATCCACTTGGACTTATGGTTTTCCAGTAAAACATCTCAAAAAGCATCATACTTCCTCCACCAGATTGTCATCTTCCTAGTTCATCCTAGTGGCACGTATTCCCTATGTAAGTGTTGATAAATAACCCCACAATACTTGTATTTTTGTAGATTATTTGACCCAGTCACCTTTTTCCATTTCATTGGTATTTTGGTATTTTTCAAGCTTGTTCAAATCCTTAATCTTGCCTATTTCCCTGCTTCAATTAACTTTGAGGACACAATGTTCAGTTCCTGCCGAATATGTCATCACCACTACCAAATAACAGGTCCCATGCTGAAAAGATGATCAGTGTTCCTATCTGTATAAACATAATACCAGTGAGAAACTACAAACTGACAATAGATTTTTGGCTTTGCGAGAGTCCAAAATTGAGCCAGGAAAACACTAAACACTAAAAACTTAATAACATCTCTTACTGTTTTGGATTGCATTTAGCTTTCAAATGATGTTTCATTTGGCTCTTACATGGAAATGAATAGCATTAGAAATACACAAAAGGAGGTCCAAAAGTGAATAAAATGTTTTACATTTTTGTAAAATGACTGAGGTAGATTTTGGATTTTTCATTTTAAAATAAAATGATTTTATTGCTAAAATTATCAAGTCTAGAGGACGCCTTTCTTAAATGTATGACAGACAACGGAAAGGTGAGCCACTTTGGATGGCGTCATTAATGTCAAAATAGACTAAACCAAGAGTCAGCCCCTCAGATGTGAGTGGCAATAGGAGTGTAAACATTGCACCTGTCAGCTCATTACTGGGGCCTCAGTGTGGCAGCGAAGCTGTTTGGAGGATGGACAGCAGTTGCTTTGCAGCGAGGGTAAATACCTTGCCCTTCTGCTCTAGTCCCTGGATTCATTATACTGAAGAGCAGCACAAAGGGGGATCTGTCAGGAGTTAGCGTTCCCATTACCCACTAAATCCTTTAACAGGAGCCTTAACTTGTTGAATCAGACTGCTATTGATTTAGGGCAAGAGGTGAGGTTTGGGAGTAGAAGATTGAATGATTCAATGCACTAGTAAGAGTAAATCCTTGAATAGGACCCAAAAATACCTTAATACGAATCATATTAAACATTACCATAGGATATTTCTAAATTTTTAACCATATTTTTTACTGTTTGCTGTTCCAAGTGTTTTTTGGACAACTACAGTACACATAGTTGGTGTGAGAAATTTATTTCACATTATCAGTTTCAGGAAGAAAAAGAATGTTTGTTCATTTTTACTTCCATTGCACAAGGGCTTGAGGTGTAATTTTAATAGAAGGTCCAGTATGTTTTTTTGTGATATTTTTCTGCATTTCCTTAGTGATCTACAGGAGGAATTCACAAAGACGTACACTTTTCTCCATTTTTGATCATGCTTTGTATGCACTATTTGTTTAATTTTTGCGCTGGATCCAAAAAGTAGCCCATCACCTATTTTTCTGCCAAGTTGCAGTTACCCTTGCTTTAGCACAAACACTGGAGGTGCAAATGCAATCAAAGGGGACAAACAAAAATATTTTGTCATAGAGAGATTCGAGTCATTGTGTCATGATTTCAGGGTGTTTGAGTTTTTGTTTTGTTTTTTCCTCTAATTCTTATTATGTTCCCCAAGTTTTGGATCTTGCTTGCTCTGATCTTCATTGTCCAGGTGGTGCTCTAGTTCTTTGCTTAGGTTTAGTTTCTTATGGTCCTTGTATTCTGTTGATCGTGCATTTTACTTTATGTTCTGCTATATCTGTAAGATGTTCCTTAGGTTTGATTGTGTTCCTTGTATTCCTGTTTAGTCCGAGCTATGTTTTGTTTTCACTCTTGCCACAGCTTGTAATCAGCTTCATTCGGTTTACCTGCATCGTGCCAATTAGTCTCCCTGTTTATCCTTTGCCATGTCCTATATATACTGCTGTTTGGTTCTTTTTCTGTGGAAACATTACACCATTGTCATGTTGAGTCTGTCCAAGCCAATTTTCCAAACCAGCCCATGTCCTAGTCTGTTGGCTAAGTTTGCCTGTGTTTTGTGCCTGCCTCTGTTACCACCTGCTAAAGTGAGTTTATTCCTTTATTAATTTCTTTTTTTTTTTTTTTTTTTTTTTTTTTTTTTACTCACCACACAACATTGCTTCCTGCCTGTCTGCATTCTGGAGTCCAATCCAAGAGCTACCAGTGACACATTGAGACACTCCTCAAAATCTGTCCTTCAAGTTGAAATATAACTTTATTAATGGTGTTTCTAAATCCACTACCACAATGAATGTAACATCATATTCAATCAGTTAGAATATTATTGAAAATCTATTTTTTTTCTGTAACTCAATTCACTTAGTGTAATACATTGTATAGAATAATTACACACAGCTTGATGTTTTCAGACCTATATTTCTGTTAAGTATGATAATTTTCTATTTACAGCGAAAACAACACAACATTTAGGTTTAGAATATTACATGAGACCAATCAAAAACTCGATTAAATCTGCTTTGTTTTCTTAGATAGAAAACCTTTTAACAAATTTGAATAATACACTGAATTGTTTTTAACTCAAGATATATATATTTATTGGCTTACATAAACTTCAGAAAGGTCACACTTTAATTTGCTTACAAGATGGGTAATTGTAGGTCATAGTGTAGGTCACAGTGTACTTTTACAGTAAATTGGCAAAAGGAGTATTTGAAAATAAATTGACCATGTTATTTGTACACAGAAAGAGGAAAAAAAATATTCAAGTAGAATATAGCTACTTCCCCACCCCCGCTAAATCAGTGCCAAAGCTATGTTGTTGCTTTATCACACTTAAGCCCTACCTAATATGGTATTACATGCAGCTACATTACTAAAAACTTAAACTAAGAGTTTAAACTATCCAAGAGATGGAAATGCCCTCAGGAAGGGGACCCATGCATTCTCAAATGTATCAAGAGATGGTAGAAATACATATCTGATCTTTTTCAAGTTTTCAACAGGACATAATATCTTGCAACCATTGTGAGTGAGATGGAACAGAACAAGGTAAACAAGGCATCATCTAAAAAGAAGGTAAAAACCTTATAAAAGATATTGTATCAAATATTTCATTCCAGTAGGTATTGAGATGAGAATATGAAAAAAAAACATATGGTAGCAAATTATACACTGAATTTGACTGTATTGTTTGATAACAGATCAATTTGGAATTAATGTACTTCACTTGGAATCTGGAATTTGACTGAATTTACTTTTTTTGGTTTTTTTTTATTGTAGTGTCTTGAGACAGCATGTGTTGTGAATTGGTGCTAAATAACTAAGCTGAACTGAATTGAATAAAACTAAAATCTGATACTGAATTGTAGGCTTAATGAAAAGTATGTTTAATAGCTGCTTAAAGCTTGTTAGTTTCAAAAGGTACTTTTAATCTGACAAATGAGCCTCATTGGAACCGATTTTCTAATTTATTGAAATGACTGTATATAAAATTCAAAAATTTTTACATGTACACTATCGAATCAATTATTATACTAATTTCTGATAAATAGAATAAATGGGAAACAGCTGCACTTTCTTGACTTTGATTTCATTGTGTTACTTTCCTCTGAAATAAAAAACAAAAAATGAGTCTCTTGATTCTACTACAAGGTCCTGGATATGGGCCTGCTGGCCGACCCTACCTGTTTCTAATTTTTTTTTTTTTTTAAAGCATCAAAAGGATTGGTAACAGTTTGGATTATTTATTTGTTGAAAAAATGTCAAAATATAAATATCAAGCATGTGAAGAGGGGATAATTTCTACCTCCTTTGACAACCCTACTTTGTATTTTGTAAAGCCAGAAGCACACCAGGTGAATTAGTACACCACAATTCAGAATTTATGTAGTTGTAATCTAAATTACTATTTATAAAATGGGCAGACTTTCCCCCAAATGCATGTATAATGTTTCATTTAAATGTTGGCAAACTGCAGCAGAGCAGAGAACTATTTGCCCACTTTAGGTGTTTCAGGAGCAGATATTCACATGTGTGAACTATGAGATTCAGAAGGGTATGTATGGTTTGCAGACTTTGCATGTAACTTTGTAAATTTCCCCCTGTATGCTGTATTTAATTACATTATCACATCACTACTCGATAGTGTACTATTAATGGGTACAACCTGTATCCAAGTTCTCAGAGACACATCTCAGCCATATGAGCTATAGAAAAACAGATATGTGTGTAAATGAGACTGAAAAAAATGAAATTATACAGTAATAACAAATTACAGATCAAATTACAGATCAAAAGGCTCATTTGTTTTCATTAACAACAACAAAGGATTGGTCAGATTAGGATAAATTACTCAATGAGTGTGTAATTTACTTTGACATTGAGAAATTGCATTTTCTCTAATACCATTTATTTTATCATCCCATATTCCTATCCACTTATCTTTGAGCTGTTTGTCTTTCATCTTTTGTTTGAATCAATAAAGTAGTGAGGTTGTCAATGTTGTCATTCCAACTTTTCCCAGAGAAAAAATGCAGGGTGTATGAGATTTTTTCATGCTTTTAAGATAAACATGCCGATAGTCAGTAATAATGTTTTATAGTTGTAAACTAAACTGGCAGATACAAGCTGTTCAAGCTGTTGTTCAGCAAAAAACCTTTTTTTGCTAAATGTTCATTTTCCAACACTGCGCTAACGTTCTCGTTTTTAAAAAAGTCCCTAATAGAACATTTAAAGACAGTAAAAAGTCTCTTGCTTAATAGTGTGAAATTATCCTAGATCATAAGGATTACTTTAAAAACCCTTCATTACTTATTTTGCTTCATTTTCTGAGTTCAGCTTAGGCTATGGTTAACCCACTGAAAGAAATCCCCTGAAAAGCTTGTTTTATAAATGCTCCCCAACTGGCAGCCTCCCCTGGCTCGTGTGGCACAAAATGGGTCTTTGTGGCCAGAGAGCAGGTTAATATTCCTCATTAGAGAAGTGACCTTTTCTGGAAACTGCAGTGTTCTCCACTCACTGTCCTGTGATTATCTCAGTTACTGTGGTTAAAATTATGCTCCACAAGCCAGGGAATTGTGTTTTATCAGGGCTTCTCTTGGCAGACTTGCTGGAGTTACAGACTTGTTATACACTAGTAGAAAAGATAAAGGGGATGATGGGGCTGACAAAGGTAAGGGTCATGAAGACTATTTTTGAGGTTAAAGGAACTGATTAAAGCTGGAAAAGTCTGCTTTGTTCTGAGAAATTATAAAAAGAGAAAGCTACTTTAAACTAGAAGATTTCAGAAAATACAGTATTCATAAATTCGTAAACTAAGAGACTGGCGGGGGAAAAAAAAAAAAAAAAACCTTTATGAAACTGTGATGCCCTTAGGCATCAAACCCATTTTTGTCCTGTCACATCTCTGCAATGGATCCCTTTAAATGATGCAATACTTTTAAAAGAGGGAAGACTATAAAGAAACAATAATAGTGCTTTAATTTATCACATGACTTTCAGAAAGTGATATTCAAACCCTTTTTGCAGACTTTGTCAAAGGAAAAGCTTTGTTATTTGCTGCACAGAGTAACTTCATGGGCCTTTTCTATCTGCAAAAATATTTACAGTAATAGGTGAGTAAACCTTAATTTCTGATCATTTAAAGCTATTTATTTGCTAATAAATAATGCACAACTTATTTAACTAATTAAAATGCACCCATTGGCCTGAGTCAACAATGAACCATTATGGAAAATGTAGCATGTTGCTTTGAGTAAAGCAAACCATTATGGTATTAGCATTGCAACAAGAAATTTTGGTAGTGTGAGTTTAGATATTGCTATAGTTTTTCTAGCCATACCATTTGAAATTTTGTTTGTCAGTCAGTCAGTAATTTTCTACCGCTTATTCCGTAGTGGGTCACGGGGGAGCTGGTGCCTATCTCCAGCAGTCTATGGGAGAGAGGCAGGGTACACCCTGGACAGGTCGCCAGTCCATCGCAGAAATTTTGTTTGTGGGTTTTACTATTTAAGGAGGATAATTTTACAGTCAACTGTGCCTGTCTTGTTTTTTATTACAATGTCTTCATTATGTTATTTGCAAAATATGACATTTGCATTCATCTATCATGCGGCTTCCAGTTTGAAATGTTATAATTAAAATCTTTACTCACATATTTCTAAACTGTGGGATATATACCAAAGAAAAATATAAATTAATATATTTGTCTTTGTAAAGCATTTTTTAAGTGGTTCTTTTAGTTTTTAGGTTTTTTTTGTATTTAGTTTTAACTCAACATCTTTAAGACGTGTTTTATACACTGTGCCAAAATAAAACCTCGGGCACATCTCACATTTATTTTCAATGTATTCAAATCTTTTGAAAGGAACTGTTTGTATATTTCTAGGTTCAGTTTTAAGCATTTTATTGTAAAACATTAATTGTGATCATCAAGGAAAGTTTGCTCAGAAGCTCTGCCTAAGAGGAGATGGAAGTTCAAAGTGTGTTAAAAAAGTATGTTCATGTAAATTGTTGCAATAATGTATACAATCTTACCTGATTGGTGAATGATTGGAGACATGAAGGAGTATTGCAAAACCAACAGAGTTGGAGAGCGAGGGAAATGACTAAAGAATGGCTGAGTATGAGGTTGCTGATTGTGGCTGATCGACAGAGCAGGGTAGACGGATGAGGTGGAAGTGGAAGGCTGCATGACGAGAAATACCAGCAGAGGATTCCTCTGCTTTATGTGACTACAGAGTGATAGGCAGTAATCTGTAGACACATAGGAGATACAGGTATCTAGGGCACAGGAGAGCAAGACATAAGCTTTTAAAACTAAAGTAGTATTAAAATCTAACAAAAATAAATGTGTAAAATTTTGCAGCAGGCACAGAAAAAGGAGGTTTCATGATGAACAATATTCTGGTTAAAAGAATGTTTAAAAACAAATTTCTGGGAGTAATAACTAATCATAAATTGTGCTGGAAGCTTCAAATAAATGATGTAAAAAAGTCAATGTCTAAAACTGCTGCATTATTATATAAAATTCTAGACCATAAAACTCCTCTGTCCAGGTGTTTTCTGCCTCTCGCCTGTAGACTGCTGGAGATAGGCACCAGCTTCCCCCCGATCCACTATGGAATAAGTGGTAGAAAATGACTGACTGACCATAAAACTCCACACATGCTTTACTGCTCCCTAATAGTCCCATAGATTACTTATTGTGTGGAAGAATGAGGTAAAAAAGATAAATCCAAAACTAAACCAATTTATGTGCTACCCAAAAAAAACTGACATATAAATCAGATTAGAATGATCCAACTAATGAAAGACTTATTAAATTGCAGGCCTTAAAATTATATGACAGCAAAAATTGATAAGTATAAATTAAATATATTTTTAGAAAAATAAAGGATAAAGCAAATATTAAAAGAGGTTCACATCTGTCAGGGGCAAACATGCAAATAACTGTGATAAGGAATTAAGACCATTTTTATCACAATGAAGATTCAAACAAAAAACTGTATAAAAACGAGTTGGAAACAAATATCAAACTGTCAAATTGAGGGTAAATTATTTTGTGAGACATGGTGTCCACAAATTATTGCATTGTTTAGGAATTATATGTTGATGTTCTTGTTTTTCTTTGAAATGAAATGAAGATTCAACATGGAAGACTGACCATCAGTTCCAGCTTCATCTAATTACTCCTCCAATCAGCGTCAAGTCCACATTTCTCCCCGGACAATCAACCTTCAAGGCTCCACTTTAAAAGATCTTCATCCATGGAACCCTCTGTTTTTCAGCTGAACTTTGAACCTCCTCCACCATTTGGCTTCCAAATCTCCTCAGGCCTCCACTCCACCACCAGGATCGGATCCCTGGGGAGAAGACATCTCTAAATCTAACCCTAAGATGTTCATTCAAGCACATGTCATTCTTAGCGTTCGCGTCTTCCACTGGTGTATGAGCGCCAAAGAAATAAACATTCACTAATAAACTTTTCCAACTGCATCCCTCTCTTCTCTTTGTGAGTCTTGCCAGGTTGAAATTACTGTTGCCATTTATAGTCATTTGAGTGGTGGGTAGAACGAAAAAGGACAATAAAAACATCATGACAGGGTTACCAAACCTTGTTTATTACTTTGCCTAGAAAAGTGGGACACAGAGAAAGCAAATGACACCAACAAAATAAATGTTCTAACTAAAATGTTGAAACTGGTGAACTTTCATCTCTACAATCAATTTGAATTAAAGATGTTAACCTCTAAAGGTAACTGTCATGATATAAGCACATACTATGTTTGGCTTGGCAGACATGAACAGGAGCACTGTGCTCTAGAAATTTAGTGCCTTGATTTTCAGAAGCTGATAGAAAGGATTTAACTCTCCTGGCGCTGGACAGAGCCATCAAATCACGCAATGCTTTCATACTGACAGAGTCAGTAAATTGTTCTCCGCTTCATCACGCCACAGCTTTTTTTTACTCCTTTTTAATGAAAACTAGCAAGAACTAGTTTTCATGCTTTATTGCAAACCACCTGGTCATTTATTTTTATTTAATTGGGAGGATTTAACATTTGCAACACTTTCACAAACTCTTTAGGAGTTATGCTGTTAAGCTGGTGAATTGGATTTGTGCTCAATAATGTGATGGGGAAGCTCTAAGTTTTCTTTGATATGACTTAAATATGTCTATGCTTGAAGCTCTGAAACCTAAATAAGGTGAGATTCATGTTCTGTTTTTGATTGCATATTTAACCATTTCACACAAGTCCATCATACAAACAAATGCAGGTGAACCCTTTAGCTTTGACTTTTCATTTAATGTTCAGATCATTCAGAACATTCAGGGAAGTGTAGGAGGACATGTAGCTTGAGAAGGAGATAGTGAAATAAACCCAGGTTAGAGATTTCTTTATTCAAATGTTTCAAACGCTCAGTAAGACAGGACCTGGCAGCTTTTAACCATAATCAAACATGACACTCTTACATTTTTTGCAACATGCTGTGCTGTCTTGCAAGAGGCCATACAAAAAGTGTAAAAAAAACCAAAAAAAAAAAACTTAATTTCTATATTCAGCTTTTTTTAAGCTACAGCAATCTTGGCTTTTAGAATAAAAGGAAGCAATTTAAACATTATCACAAGGTACTGTTTCAGCCAAGGGCAATGTCAAAGAATTTTTGTATAAATGCATCTGATGCGAACTCTTGGTAAAACAATCTGTTAAAACAATATGAGGAAACAATACAGGCCACAGAAAAATTTTATATTGAGTATGAAATAATAATCATATTAAATGGTATAACACTAACGAAATATTGGTAAATCTTTATTATGAGTTGATGAAAGTACATAGGTAATGTATGCAGTACAATACATTTGATGAACATACATCTGTATGTAATAAATCTGTATCTTTAATACATAGATTTAATACACATTTAGTGATATAGTTTAGGCCTTTAGTTCTGTTATATCTGATGATTGTGGCTAAAAGCTAATGCAACCCAAAATTATGATATGAATAAAACCTTTAAAAATATTTTTAATAAAGAAATGTTGTGTTGTGACCTACACAATCAAGAAGACTGCTGACCTGACAGTTGTCCAGTTGAAATTCATTGACACCCTCCACATGGAGGGTACGTCACAAATTATCATTGCTAAAGAAGCTGGCTGGGAGTGCAGTGTTCAAGCATATTAATGGAAGGTTTATTGCAAGGAGAAATTTTCGTACAAAATGGTGCACATGTAACATAGATAGCCGGAGAATTGAGAGGGTTTTGAAGTAAATCCCATTAAAGAGTTTTTCCTTGAGATTCACAAGGTATGGAGTGTGGCTGGAGTAAATGCTTTGAGAGCCACTACATACAGAGATGATCAGGAAAGTTGCTAAAACTGTAGAATTGTTTTTGCTATGGCACTCCTAAACCAAAGATCACATCAGAACAGTCATACCTGAGCTAAGGAAAAAAGGAGTGGACTGTCAATCAGTGGTAAAAAAGTTAGTTCCACATAAAGTAAATTTTGAATTTCATCTGGATATCAATGTCCCAGAGTCTGGGAGAAGAGAGGATAGGCACAGAATCATAGTTGCTTTAGGTTGGTTCAGTGTGAATTTTCCACAGTCAGTGATGATTTTAGAAGACATGCCATCTGTTCCTGTTGGTCCACAGTGTTTAATCAAGTCCAAAGTAAGCACAGCTGCCTGACAAGATTTTTTTAAGCACTTCATGCTTCGCTTTGCTAAAAAGCTATAAGTAGATGCTGATTTTATTTTCTTGCTAGACTTGGCACCTGCCCAGCCAAAAGTACCTATAGCTGATTTGATGACCACGTTATCAATGTTTGAATGGCCCACAACCTTGCCTGACCTAAAAATGGAGATTATAGGTCACCTTTAAAGCAATTTGGGCTTCCTTAGCAGAGCCACAGATCTCTTCCATGCCACGCCACATTGATGCAACAGTTCATGCAAATGAGCCCTAAACAAGTATTTAGTGCATATAGTATACAGATTATGGACATATCTTTCAGGAGGCCAGGACCTCTGTTTTAAAAACCCTTTTTGTATCTGTTTTATGTAATATTCAAGTGTTTTGAGAAACATAAATGTATATGTTTCCATTTGTTGTTGGCCATAACTATCAAAATTAGCTAAATTAAACAATTGGAATACTTATAAAAATAAAGTTTGGATTAGATTCTAATTTACTGAGATACCCCTGCACATTGATTTTGGATTATTTACATTGCTATTGAGTGGTAGCACTCCACTATTTTCTCAGGTTGGACAGATATGCCTGCTTATTCATTTGATTTCCACTCATGATTTCATTGTAACTGCCTCCCACTACATCAGATTTATCAAAGGGAATCTTCATCTGGCACCGGTTATAGCCATTTAGACACAAAAAAAAGCATTTTCTTATACATGAACAAATTATTGTGATAAATAAAATATACAGAACACTTAAAAAAGAAGCTGATAACAACTAGTTGGTGAAATGGACTGTTTAAAAAACAGCAGAAACTGTGGCAGTACTAAAAGAAATTCAACCTAAATAAATCAGTGTATGATGGAACTCAAATGTGCATCTGGAAAAGTCCATTCATTCTTAGCTGTGCCAGCAACAGAAATCACTGTAGACATTACAGAGAGATTATAGTAAGATACCTTATTGTGGAACATCGGGAGATTTCTTAAGATTTTACATTTTGGCCACAATCTAATGGCCCATACCCAAATTATTAGACACTTTCTTTAGGCAATTACATTATCTCACTGAAAACTAGTCAGAAAGAAGTAATTTATTGTGTTATATTTTTATTGTAAGTTAATTGATACCAAACGTTTACAGTTCCTTAAAACTGCATTTCATGGGCAGTCATCACTATTGAGGCAGTGATGCCGGATGTCAGACCTTTTATAGGGATTATGGAATAATCTGAATACTTAAAAATACTTGAAGAGGTCCTGTGTCCTAATACTGAAGAGGAATTACCCTTGAAGCGAGTGTTTCAACAAGATGACAACTCCAAACACATCAAGTTAGCAGCCTCTTAGTTCCAGGCCAATAAGATTAACTTTATGGAGTGGTCAGTCCCACCCCTGGACTAGTTTATAGACACTGTGTGACATGAAACATGCTATTGCTGAGGCAAAACCAAGAATGCTAAGGACTTATTAAATGTAATACAATAATCCAGGGCTGGAACAACTGCTAAGAGGTCCCAGTAATGGGTCACTTGTATGCAACACTGATGTGAAGCAGTTCCCAGAAAATGTGGTTATTTTCATGATCCATACTTCCATGTTTTTCACTTGCTTTATTTCAGTAAATTAAGGTTTATTAGTTTTATTCTGGTGTTTAGATTGTTTGGTTTTTATTTCTTTATAGATCTGGTCCCTCCCTGTTTATGTTCTTTAGTTAGTTTTATTGTTTATCTATTCAGTTCACTTAGATGTTTGGTTGTTTTTGCTTATATGTGTTAATTCTCTTTCAGTTACTGTTATTTCAGGTATTCGTATTAGACCAGGATTATATGTTTAGATAATTCTGCTTTTTAGCTCCTTGTTTACCATTTATATTCCTGTGTATTAGGTTATTACCTGCTCATGTGTTATTCACCCTCCCTCCATCAGTTGTTCTGCATTCCTTGTCGCCCAGTTGCCTCATATTCCTCCTGATTATTTTCCTAGGTTCATTGGTCTATTCTCCTCCCTAGATCAATATTTGTTCTCTCTGGTTTTCTGTTTTCAACCACTGGATCGTGCTGTTTGTTACCTAGCTGTCTAATACATTAATTATACTTTGTCTTTATGTTTTGGTTTGAATTGTCAAGTGATCCACTAGAATTGACTAAATATGGATACAAAGGTCCACTCGGACTCTATGTCTCCATCCCCCGGAATCTGGTCAAAGTTCTCCCGGATGTGGGAGTTGAATACATCCCTGGCCGAGGGCTCCGCCAGACGTTCCCAGCATACCCTCACTATGCACTTGGGTCTGCCAAGTCTGTCCGGCTTTCGCCTCCTCCAGCAGATCCAACTCACCACCAGGTGGTGATCAGTGGACAGCTCAGCCCCTCTCTTCACCCGAGTGTCCAAAACATGCGGCCGAAGGTCTGATAATACGACAACAAAGTCGATCATTGACCTCACTGCATCTATTGTGGATGCTGCTGCCCATAGCTGCGGCCGTAAGGTCTGCGGTGGATACTGGCAGTAAGGGATGCTGCCAAGCTGAAGAAGGAGTCCTATCGGCTGTGGTTGGCTTGTGGGACTCCTGAGGCGGCTGAGGGGTACCGTGAGGCCAAGCGTGCCACGGCCCGGGCTGTGGCAGAGGGAAAAACTCAGGCCTGGGAGGAGTTTGGTGAGGCCATGGAGAAGGACTACCGGTTGGCCTCGAAGCAATTCTGGCAAACCAGCCAGCGCCTCAGGAGGGGGAAGCAGTGCTTCGCTAACACTGTTTACACTGGCGGTGGGAGGCTGCTGACCTCGACTGAGGGCATTACCGGACGGTGGAAGGAGTGCTTCGAGGATCTCCTCAATCCTGCCATCACGCATTCCCTGGTGGAAACAGAGGCTTGGGACTCGGAGTTGGAGTCTTTCATCACCCAAGCTGAAGTCATCAAGGTGGTTAAAAAGCTCCGCGGTGGCAGGGCTTCGGGGGTGGATGAGATCCGCCCTGAGTACCTCAAGTCTTTGGATGTTGTGGGGCTGTCATGGTTGACACGCCTTTTCAAGATTGCGTGGTGATTGGGGACAGTGCCTATGGACTGGCAGACTGGGGTGGTGGTCCCCTTTCATAAGAAGGGTGACCGGAGGGTGTGTTCCATCTACAGGGGGATCACACTCCTCAGCCTCCCAGGTAAGGCCTACGCCAGGGTATTGGAGAGGAGAGTCCGGCCGGCTTCAGGAGGAGCAGTGTGGTTTTCATCCCGGCCGTGGAACATTGGCCCA
>JAHUTJ010067813.1:0-13870 GCA_036250325.1 Characodon lateralis
TACATTGTAAATTTGTATATTCTGTAATGCAAAAACAGAACAAAAGAGCAAAGTGTACCGGAGTCAAATTCCTTGTTTGTATGCACGAACTTGGCAATAAAGCTGATTCTGATTCTGATTCTGAAAAAGATTGGATTTTTGAGGTTTTTGATCAGTCAATCACCATTAAGCCCGGTAAGGCTGAAAATGAGCCATTTTCAGTCATCTGTCAATTTCTGTAAATTTCAATGATATTTAAAGTTAAAAGAGAGGCACTGAGAAATTGGTTGTGATTGTAAAGAGAATGATTGTTAACACACTTTACTGTTTGCATCAGCGTTAAAAGTTAACATTAACAAGAATATTATAGGTTAAAATACAAATCTCCAAATAGCAGGAATCATTTAACAGCATTTGTAATAACATCTTTGTTTTTAGAGGCCATTGGTTTTCCTTTTACACAAGAAATAGTGACAAAAGTAGAAGTATCAGAACTAACTACTCCTGTGGGCTGTCACTAAAAGAAAGGTACATAAAATAACAACTGGAAAGTTGCTGTGAAGTGAGATTTTAGGAAAAGTAACAAAATAATCACAACAAAGGATAAATTAAGTAAACTAATAAGTAAAAAGCTAATTTAAAAGTTTTCCACACCTTTTGGACTTTGAGGTTATGCCAGTGTTGTGAGTTTGTTATTATTTCAGGTGCATTTGAGACTTTATTCGGAGGCACAACATAGATTGGATTTTCAAGCTTTTGTCTTTGTTTTTCAGGTCCAAGTTGACCCAGATTGTGGTCGATGTTTCAGCCGGTCCCTTTAAAGACAGAACAGTGATGTTCCTAGGGTCCGACGATGGCCGTGTCCTGAAAGTCCTGGCTAGCACACATCCGAATGACAGCTTTGGATCCAAACTCCTGGAGGACATTGACGTTTATAACCCTTCCAAGTATTGCTCTTCTCATTTCTAACCTGCCCACCGCCGGTGATGACAAATATATCCAAGTTTAGAGTAATGCTCTGTTTTCTGTTTGTGTGCTCAGGTGCAATGTTCAGGGTCAGGACGACAGGAGGGTTCTGGGACTGGAGTTGGATAAGGACCATCATGCATTATTTGTTGCCTTCACCAGCTGTGTTATCAGAGTACCACTCAGCCGCTGTGCCCAACATGCAGCCTGTAAAAAGTAAGGAATGAAACCAGTGCGTAATACAAATGTTTAATAGTACTGAAACTGCAGCCAATCAAAATGTATTGGAAATATTAAATTGAAGCCACTATGAGGAGTAAGAGTTTGACAAAATCTCGCAAGTTTAACTTCAAATTGGGGAATCTATTTAAATATTAAAATAGAAAGCCTAATTTGGTAACGTAATAAATATTATAGAAACATGTGTATTCGGGGTAATAATAGGGGGGATCTAAATCGTAAATTATGAACATAAAAGAATTGTATTTATAGACTTCATTAGGCTGAAAAGACCAGAGCTCACTGCCCAAATTAGAGCACATTCATCACATGAGAAGGATGCACGTGCATACACACACACACTCACACTTTCACATTGGCGTTAATCAGGCTCATTTTAATCACTGAGCAGGATGAATGAAAGCCAGACAGTCTGCTGTGGCAACAGCTGCAGCAGCAAAGAGAGGCTTCCACCAGCTGTAACTCCATCACGCAAAGACGTACACGGTATGCTCCTAGTCAAACACAGGAGATAATTTCACTGTGGTTTTTTACATCTAACTGAGATTCAGACTTGAAAAACTGGCTGAGGTGAAAAAATGAGTCCAAATGATGGCTTCATTAAATTTAATTTAGCAAATAGTTGGTGAAGAACAGTTAAGTTTATCTTGTATCAACCATAAATGATACCTATTCTCATTATTTGTGAAAGGATGATCTTCTGATCTTGCCAAATGCAGTTACAGTTTGGACAATTAAAATACAGCCTTTTCTTGGCTGACAGAAAGGTGTCAGAAAACACTGAATTGTAGTATGTACTGTATCGGACTGCACAGGACCAGACTAGACAGGGTGCCCATGCAGACCCACCTGCACTGAAAAAAATAGCAACAATGAGCATGTGAGCATCAGAATTAGACCATGAAGAAGTGACCTGGTCTTTTACATCTGGTGGAAAGCCAGTTGCTCATACTATAGGAGGAAGACAAACTTGAGGAGGTAGTGTTATACTTTGGGCAATGATCTGACCAAAAATTACTTGATGGCTATAACCTCTTGCATAAGGATTGTGCCCTTTGCCACAAAGCAAAAATGGTTCAGAGATGGTTTGAAGGGAACAACAATGAGTTTGAGACATTGAGTTGTCCTCCAAATCCCCCACATCTCATACTGTGCTGATGTCCTGGACAAACAAGTCAAATCCATGTGGGTCGCACTTCAGAAACTTCAAGATTGAAGTTCTGCTGCTAAAATATCGGTGCCAGAGACTACAACACATTATTAGGGGTAAAAATAGAATATGCCTCAACACATCAGGGCTGTTCTGACAACAAAAACTGGATCAGCACAATATTAGGGGCAAGTAGTCGTAATGTCATGCCTGATCAGTGTAAAACAGGAAAATATTTCCTGATGTCATGCTTTTAAAAATAATCAATAGTAGAGCAACACCAGCCTTGAAGTAATGTTTAACTCTGGAGAAAAAGCAGAGTATTTCAGGTCAGATGTTCTACTTAAAATTAACAAATTCATTCAAAATGCTTTTTTCTTTACTCCAATTTTTTTTCAGTTCCAGGAATCACACATTTTTACTCTGACACATTGTCTTGACTTCACTGCCTCATTGCTTAGCCTTGCTTTCTGTATTAACAATGACCTGCGGTGTGACTGTGTGACAGCACTGGTAAATACTTACACCGCTGTTTTGGCTGGCCTCTGTGTCGGCTCTGTGTTTTGCTTGTGAATTGTGCCACTGTGCGTTCATGCGTGAGTGATAGGCAGAACGCGAATAAAACTGAACTGGTAATGGATGAAGGCGTTTGAGACTAGACGTGCGAACACGCTTGTCTCTGTGTGAAGTTGTCGGGGACAGCGGCCGTTGTTTGTTTTACCGAAGGCTTTCTTGAATTTGAAGTGGCTACCTGATGGCAGCTGCTGTCACAAACCCGTTTGCCTGTGTGTTTCAGAAACACATAAAGAGACAGCATGACAGCTCACTGTCTCTACACAAAAGACAGATGAAGTTTAGATGTTGTATTATGAATGTGTGCCTGATCTTGAATGCAAGTCTGTTTTTGAACATGTCTTTGTTTATCTGCCTTGTGATGATATTTTGTGACAACCTTTGAAAGGCCATATGAAGGTTCAGCTTTTATGTTAAAGGGACAGGTTTCGATGTTTAGTCTGTATTTCACTGCAGACTTTTTATGTAACATTTTTAAATTAAGAAATTCATGTTTTCAAATAATGTTTGTGTCATTGGAAGTCCCTGCATCTATTCAGTTTACTGAAGGAGCTATTGATTTGTTTCCATCAAAGAATCATTAATTGATTTATGATTTATGTGACAGGAAGACGTTTCCTACTGGGGTGGCGCCACATGGCAATATTAGATGTTGACAGATTAGAACATGTTGATGATCTGCCAAAGTAAAGAGACAATGATATTATTCATATGAAGGGCCCAGTGGTTTACACATTGCAAAAAACAATGTATGAAGTGTTGGCATATTAATTTTGCTTGTATCTGAAAAGTTTTTGTTTAATTCAGTTCAATTCAGTGTTATTTATACAAAACAGTTTTTAGTCTTATTTGAAAATACGTATGCTTGTTGTATTTCTTTTGTTTTCAGTAATATGAATATTTTCAAATAACTTACTGATGTTAAAGAGCTTAACAAAAACATTAAATTATTCAATTAACCCCATTAAATTTTGCTTGTATAAAAAACGTAAAATTGGGCAAATCTGGGGAAAAATAGATTGAAATTAAGAATGCAATGATAAAAAGTGGTTTCATAGAGCCTTATATAAGGCACATGCTGACCTTTGATTTCCTGTACTCTTGTTCTAAGCCAATAGTTTTTTCCCCTTCCTTTTCCTAAAGTGTCCTAAATCTTCATTTTAAAAACACAACTCGTATGTAACAAGAGTTCACTTTACTTAAGTGTTCCGACTTTTTAAATTAAAAATTGTTTTTGATTTTGGCTAAACAGAGATGTAGTTCTTGAGTAAAACATTTTGATTGCACTTGTTGGCAACATTGCCCGAATATCTAAAAATGCCATATTTTCCTTGTTCTACAAGCTCCTACAATGGTTATATGTGTGTTGCTGATTTGTTGAAATTTCATACTACACAAATCTCTTGTTTCATCAAATCTTAGAATTTGTCTTTTGGATAGAGAGTGTCTGTTTCAGACACTGTTTCAGTTCCAATGTTAACATTTTAGATGAGCAGAATACGCTAAATCAATAGAAACTAACAGCCAAGTAAGAAATGTTCATTATGTGATAATGAAGTAATTTCTTCATTCATTCATTCATTCATTCATGATCAGTGCTGTTGGAAAACAGGGAGCGCTGAATGTTTTATGAACTACTTTAATTTCAGCCATTGTCTATGAATTTCATGGCATATAAAAAAAAAGCAAATGGAACTAACTGAACTCCAAAGGACATTTAATTACACTCTTCTTCCCTCTTCGTCTCTTCCTCTAGAGCCTGCCTGGCTTCTCGTGACCCTTACTGCATCTGGCTTCGCACTGGGACTTGTGCCAACATGGCACCGGGCTTCAAGTATGTTACCTTCCCTTTCATCTTCCTTTTACTATGTCACTCTCCCTTACCGTCTCCCCTTACTTCCTGTTATCACTAGTCCGATTGCCAGTAAGGCCCTGGCAATCCTGTTCATCCGTCAGTCGGGGGAACATCATCTGAACGTTGTAAATCTGTGATGCCAGAGTTAAAGGATTGATGCAGATGTGTAATGGAGACAAATGTTAAAATGGATTTCTGGGAATGATGTTGGTATAAATCACTTGAAGTCAAAAGTCGGTTGAGTCACAAACAAACTTTAAATGCAGTAACCGCCCAGCTTTCTGTTTAGCAACTCTTCCTTCAATTCTTACTTATTTTGCTTTAGTTTTTCATATTATGAATAAGCCTTCTGTACATTCAGTGGCCTTTTGATAAGATCCGTCTTTCTAGCAAAACATGTGTAGAAGGGAACTAAAGCTTGTGATTGTTTTTTGATAATATTGATGTGAACCCTCACAAATTTGTTCCCCACACGTTCTTGTTCGATGACTCTATACCAGATGCATCTATCTTAACTTATTCGGTTGGAAAGAGTTTTAGTACTGTTGGAAAATAAAAGTACACAAATTTCCACTAAAAGAGACAGAGGCTCCTACTGCATTGTTCAGCAATTTTAGGTTTTGTCAGCAGAACTTTCAACCCAAGAAAACAAGTTACTGTTTCTTTAGCTGTAATTACTAAGAATTCGTGAATGTTACAAACATCTTCTAAATGTGAAGGCATATTTCAGTTTCATAGTGTAACCACTGTAAAATAATGCTTTATTATGAATCTGTACATCAGGCTGTGATTGAGAACCCGAGCCCTAACTACCTCCTTTCATTTTGCTTAACAAATAGAAATAGGAACTTTGTTATGGTGTCCATGGAGTTTGGAGCTACTTTATACAAGTTATAAAGTGTAACCTATGTGACCGAAAGATCAGTTTGAGTTTCATTGATGAAAATCACAACTTTTTTGGGGATGATGATGAGAGAAATTCTCCCACATGTGGCATCTAAAACATGACGTCAGGAAACATTGCTGCAGTGGGAGGAATGTAATGCTCAGATCAGCTAATATTCCTAAGGAACGACCTTATTGTTTGGCATGTGGATAAAGACAGCGCAGACCCTTTTTCTGTGTGCTATTCTGGTTTGTCAAGAGGTGGTGTTTTTGTCATTTTCTTCTTAATTTTCACCGCAGCTAGGTTTGTTATGTAGGTTTTGTAATCACTTTTTAAATTAAAAAAAATATATTTTTCTTAATGTAGAAGAAGATTTTATTTTTGCTTATTGCTAAGTTACTGACAGGCTAAAAACTCCATCTGTTGCATGGAAGGTTTTCCATATTAGACTGAGCCTCCTCCTGTCGTTACTTGAGATCAATATGTTTAGTAAGGGAATTATGGGGTAACGATGGTAGAGGTTTGTTCTGTAACCTGTGGGTTGCCAGTTTGAACCCCTGTTCTGTCCATCTCAGTCGCTGTGTCCTTGGGCAAGACACTTCACCCACCTTGCCTGCTGATTGTGGTCAGAGGGCCTGGTAATGTGACTGTTAGTGTGTGAATTTGTGTATAAATGAGTGGATGACTGATTGTAGTGTAAAAAGCTTTGGGATTTTCGGACTTGATAAAGTACTATACAAGGTGCAGGCCATTTAGCAGTTACCATTAACAATGATACCAATTTCCATGGAGATCTTATAGATGTGCTATGCTGCTCTGTGATGTTACCTAAAGCAGCGTGTTGACCTCCCCTGTCACAGAGCTAAACAGAATTTCCCAGAGTTGGAACTGTGATCATCTGAGTTCACAGTTTCTCTCAGCCAACACTGCACCAGATGCTGAGAAATCGCTTCCTCAGCTTCCCGTCCCTGGCAGATGGCTGGCATTACAGCCATTTATGTGTGGCTGGTTTTTGATCACTGATCTGTGCTGCTGATCTACAGATAAGACCAACGTCGTTCCTGAGCTAGTCTCTACAAGAAGCATCTTCATTTCAGACAGACAAAAGTTGCTGGTGCAGCTGAACATAGATGCTGAGTGAAACTCTGCAGACTCTGATAGGTATAGGGATCAACTTAGACCTAATGACTAAAGGAAAATAGTTTCTGCTCCCAGAAAGCAATGTCTAAATGTCCAGTAGTTCTTTAGCTTTTCGATTCCTTTACAGTGTTACTATTTATTTATTTTTTTTCACAAGTTGCTGATGTTGAAATTTTAAAATAGAATCTTAGGACTCACTGGTTCTTTTTTTCTTCCTTGTAGCCTCATTGTGCCTTAAGTTTTCATAGCTAAAGACAGTTTTGAGTGCATTAATGTAATTGCAGAATAACTATAGAGGCTTTATGATGAGCTTACTGATTTTCTGTATCTGGTTTCTCTGACCACCTGACTGGGTTTCTGACCAATTATATTTACATACCAGAACGCTGCAGGTGCTTCGTTGAGGTTAGAACAAGCCTTTCCTCTGGAGACATATGTGAAAATAATATTAGTTCAATTTGCAGGGGAGCGGTGGAATGGCAAAATAACAAGTAGCCACAGATCGATGTTATGAAGTGCTGTATGGTGAGTCCGAGTTACCTGACGCTTAGGATGTATTGATTGAGAGGTGGCACAAACACTGGATTTCACAAGTTAGTTGCTGCCTACACAGTTTGTTTGTGCATACCTGCATGCATTTTTAAACCTCATACTTCTTGAGAAGTTTTAACTTAACTTGCAATCAAACTTCATATATATACATATATATATTCTATGTATCTCGATTTCTGACTTTAAAATATATAATAATTAATTTCATAACCAGTTTGTTATCTTGAATGTAGCTACTCATTAGAAAGTGAATCAGTGCAACGTGCACCAGCATCATTTATTTGATGTGCTCAACCTGCTGCTATTCTGAAAACCAAGAAAAGAGGAAAAGCAGATTTATTTTTCAAGTTGATGCATCCGACCAGTCTGTGGTCAGACGCATCAGCCTTTAAAAAGTCACATTACGAAGCCGAATGTATTCTGCTTTGAAACCATAAAATTCCAGCGTCTCTTTAAAACTGGATCAGAGGATTCATAGTTCCATCTTTCCCAGACTTTAAAGGTTACATGTGTAAGATGGATTGCAACCTGGCCACAAAAACTGTCCTCCAGGTAAATCATGTCCAACTTATTTACTACCCACTAGTGTCAGTGCTTTATTTGTCCCTTCTGGGTTACAGTTGTTGTATAGTAGCAATGTGATGAGGCTAATTTGAAAGGACGATGACCTGTGGCATCTTTTAGATATAAAAAGCTTGTATTGAAAAACAAGGCTTCTTATTGTCACATGATACAGCATTTTACCCAGTAGCTTACCCTGCATCACTAAAATGTTCTGTCTAGTCTTCTAGATATAATCACAGTTGTGCTTACAATAAATAAAGCTGGCTATAAGGGGCTTGACTTTAGTTGCTAAAGTGTCTTAAAATGGGGCAGACTCTCTTCACAAAACAAACATCTTGCAATATGCATATCAGTTTTGATATCACTTTAGAAACTACTTGCTAGTTTGTCTCATCTGAAAAGCCTAATTATGCTGTATTTTAAAGACCTTCTTTTCCTTCTCCTGATGCACTGAGCCAGACTTGACTGAGATGCAAGCAATAACACTGGCTGCAAACTCATTTGCCATCCTCCTTCCTGTGTGTCGTGACAAAATAAACCCGGGACCTCATCCAGCCTTGTTAGACACAGTTCCAGTGTCAACACACATCTGCCTTCTTTAAATGGAATGTTCTCTTGTCTTTTCTATTTTGACGATTGGCGGAGAGACTTAGCCCTACATGTTATGTTATAATTATACCCCAGGATAATAGAAGGTCATGGATCACTAATTACGCTCGTATACACTCTCATCAACTTAAAGAAAAGTATACATCGAAAAAACACTTCAACAATATATCATTATTTTATAGTAGTTGTGCCGGTGTGCTGATGAGTATAGCACTGGGGATTTTATAAAAGGAAAAAAATAGAGTTTCTTACATACTATGTTGAAATTGTCTAATCTAATCTAAGTCTAAGATTCTGGGAAAAAAAAACAAAAAGAAAACTACAGCCTGTTCCACAAAAGTTAAAAAGGCCTTGATTAAGGTTTATTTAAGATGAACCAAAGTTGATCTTAAAATCATATCAAAATTAATATTAAGTAAAATCCTCTTTTGAAGTAGAGCTACAATATGTTGAATCAAAATCGTCATTGGATTGTGAATGTGTGCAATATAGCAATTGTAAGGGATTGCTTAGATGCAATAGTTGAAAAGCTGTAGAAATTGAGGTGCCATGCAATAAAAACTCTGCTTTTCAATAATAGATTCAGCAACTAAGATGATTTTTTACCGTCTTTTTGGTCCTCAAGTTGCATAGATCATAGTGACTGAGATCACAGTGCTTAGGGAGAGTGGCTGGGATGATGGAAGACAGAGTACAAAGGAAAATGTGGATTAATCGTCACCAAAACAGACAACACAATATGCAGCAATACTATTGCAATGTGGTTTTTCCAACATTGTGAAGCTCTACGTTGAAGGTTCAATTTAAATTTAAATTGTCTGGTCTGTGATGGGACAGCTTGCATGGCTTTGTGTGCAAGCAGATTCCCTCCTAATCTAATATAAACAAACCTAAATTCAGTATAACTAAAGTGATCTTTTTTTTTTTTTTATTGTAAGGATTCATTTAGAAGACTTAAGGAGATATATATGTTCCACTCGGAACTCTTTCTTTCGGTTTGGTTCATTTCTAAACATATATTCTCTCCATCTTGTGTTTACACTTGCAACTGATGCTCCAATCTCTGAGGCCCAAGCTGTCAAGAACCCAAGATAATTTGACAGGGTCAGCTTGTCCCATCCTATGGAGAACCAAATTATAATGGCCTCACTTTTTATTCTAGGAGAGCTTTTTTTATTATATTTTGTCAAAAAATAACAGCGGCATCTTTTAGAATTTTTTGTTGATGCATTTTAGGCTGCTCATAGAAAAACGTCTTAAATATTCATGTCACATTTTCATGCAGTTTAAGGGCAAAGCTGTCCGCTGGAACAAACCATGAAAATGGCACTTTATTGAACTACTTTGAGTCATTTTGTGTCCTATAAGATGTACAGCCATGCCTGTTTCAAGATTTTCTGTTCTTGTTTTATATCTACATCAAGCATGACTGATCGCACCAATATTTCCATCAAAACAGAACATAATCTATGTCAAACACAAATTCTAGCAGGCATATATAATCCCAGTATTGATCTGGCTCCTCAGCTCATGGCTCTTTGTGTTTTCCTGCATCTTCTTGGTCTGTCTTCTCACATGGATCGATGCAAGGAGACAATGGGGGTCGTCTGTCTTTTAACTGATCGACGTATTTTGGGTACTTGGTCAGAGGAAAAGGTGAGCTTTCCACACAAGTCACTGAGGTTAAATCCTTTTTGATTAAGGAAAAGCTCTCATTTTCTTAATTTCTTCTGTCTTTGGATTATGATTCTGCCAATGTGCTTTACCTTATCATATTTGCTTTAGGTTTGCTAAGAAATGCAGTTGCAGATGCCATTCTTCTCGCTCCCTGAACATGTCCTGTCGAGGTGATTAATATACAGTATTGGCATAACACAGAAACTATGAGATGTGATTGGCATATCTAATGAGATCATGTCATTATGACAGGGAATGAGTTTTAAACAGGCTTGTACAGAAAGGTTTGAATGTCTTTAGGGAGCTATTATAACAACTTGGTGCTTCAGAACTTATCTGTGGTCAGTGTAAAAAATAAAGGTCAATCCATAAATCCATACTTATGCATGTGCATTTATTAGTCGTGTTCACAGTATTCAGTCCACAAACACAAATGAGAATTTCACTTGCTATTGACAATGCAGGCTGGACTTTAAAAAGAAAAAAAAACTTTGTGAGCACTGCTGCAGCTGATGTTCACACCTATAGATGGCGCTCCTCTGACCAGTCTGCAGTATTTTTATGCCACTGTTTAGTACGAGCTCACTTCAGTCAGAACCCCAGCTGTGGTAGTCCCAGATGGGGGTGACAAAACCAAACAAGGCTAATGTATGTTTATTTAAAAACCCTTTAGTTTAAGATGGTGAAAAGAATAAAAGCAAAATTACTAATGGAGTTGTGTCTAAAGAGGGTCCTCATCAGGGCTGTCGTCTGGTGTTAGAGCGTGAGATTAAAATAGGGGAGAAAAAGAAAAAAAAAAACAAAGGAGAAAAACTATTTTAAATATGTAGAAACATGAAATAAAACTAATCTAGGTGAGATATGTGAGGATCTTTTTAAACACTGTTGCTTAACTGATATTTGCTATATTATTTCTGATCCCTTGGACAAAGAAAAACATGATGAATGCTGTTATTAAGTTAAAGAAAAGTGGAAAAAAATAACACCTAATATTTCATAACATTGTTTTGTTTGAACCTACAATGAACTCTTAAAGTTTTGTTTTCTTGTTCAAAGTCTTATAATCCTTAAAATGTTGCAAGCTAAATCAAATCCAAACTTGTTTCTTCCTCCTCTTGTAAAAGGTAGAGGATTTCATTTTGTTCTTGTTAATGATTGATTGGTTTTAATGGAGTAAAACCATGCAAAAATAATTGTGAAACAGTAGAGAGAAACAAAGGCTGGGAGAAAATGATGTCCACTGTTTTTCAAACACCCTCATCAATTCTTTCCCTGCGGGCCTGATAAACCTCTGCTGAAATGATAGCGCTGATGGAAAAGCTGGCAGACAGTTTGGTTTTGGTCTGCTTCATTTACTTTTGAGATGAGACATTTCAATTCCTTTGGAAAAAGAATGCCGGATGAAGTCAAAACACTTTTCTGCTAACTTAAGAGAATCGCCCATCTGCCCACAGACACAGGAAACAAACAATATCTTCTGCAGCCGAACAAAAGATGCACGACTCATAGTTTTTAATACAGACAGGAGAGGGGATGGAGCAGAGAGGAGATGCTGCAGGAAGATTAAAATGGACAGGATGAGCAGGTTGAGATGAGGCAAGGAAGGAAACTGAGGGCGAAGTGAAGCTTTGATGCAAGATGTGGAAAGGAAGAAGAGCGGGGGCAAAATATAGGAGAAGGCAAATTACAAAACAAGAGCAATATCTGTGTCAGACACTTGAGGGATGAAGAAATAAAAGCAAGACAGACAGACGATTCAAGAAAGTCACTTTTATTTACTGAGCTTCTCATTTTGTTTTTGTCTCAGCGATTATAGTTTAGAGTTCAGTTCTCATTTCTTTGAACATCTCTCTGTTTTAAGCCAATCAACAATGTCGTTAGATCTGCTTAGACTATGAATTTCTTTAAATTAAAAACTACCACTGTTGGACCATTTGTTTGCTGAATATTGGACTATTTGTACGCTGCTGGACACCAGTATGCTGTTCAGCGTCATCGGCCATTTTGTACCCCAGGATAGTCTGCTACTACAAATCCCAGCGGGCACCGCGGCTGATAGGACAGGGGCGTCGCAGCTCTGATGTCACAGTGGGCTATATAACATACTCTGAGACCTTTCAGCTTTGCTTCCAAGTTGGATACCGGACCAGCATCTGTGGCACAGCACTCTGGAGAAAACATCCCACGTGGACTTTCATTCATTCTCCCATTGGCCAGAAAACTAAGCGAATTAAGCTTACAAGAATAAGAAGGCTTGTAAGTTTAAACTTTAACGATCGAAGACGTGGATTTAACACGTAACCAAAAAACCACGAGGGTTTCAAGGAGAAGAAATTTTCACCCTTGTTTTTTCCAGTCGACTAATGACGGTCCGTCATATTTTTCACCTTTCTGCCAAGGAGGCCAAAGGATGAGGACGGACCGCCCTCTTATGGTTACCCACGGATGCGTGGAAACTCCCCCCCCCCCCCCTTTTTTTTTTTTTTCTACCTATCTGCTCCAAGGAAGACTAGACCAAGTAAAGTCCGTTCGTTTGTTTTATTTCTATTAAAATTGCTTGGGCAGTATAGAGTAGGATTTTAGGGCGATTTAGAATCGCCACTTATAGTCTTATGTGTTCGAACTGTATTTGCATGCCAAGTGTTATTGAATTTTGATGATCGCTGGACTCTGAAGCCACCAAGCTTCGCAAGTTGTGTTTTACTGTGTGAACACCTGAGCGCAGGTGCGCTGTAAAGGTGAGCTGCTATAATAACCTTATGGTGAAAATCAACCATTTTCTTTGTTTTCAACTTCATGTTTTATTGGTTGCCGCCAAAAGTTTTATAAGTCTTTGTGTGCGCTGAGCTTGCACCCTTGACGTCTGGTGGGGGAAGTTACACTCAAAGCTTCACTTAGCATAATATTCTTCGTGTATTTTGCCATAACTGTCATAACTGCAGGTTTGATTTCATCCACACTCAAGGCTGTTTTATTGTGTTTAGTTAGATAATTTTACCCCTTTTGAGTAGAACTTTGCATTTTTGATTAGGTGAAGATTATTGAATCGGAAGAGCGAGGTGTATCAGGGCTGTTGATTTAATAAATATTCACGTACATAAAGAGAAAGCGTTTGTGTTTATTTTGTGCAAGAGTGATTTGTCAGTCAAAATAAGGTTAGAGTTCCCATGTTTCGGCAGAAACGGTTGATTAAACAGTGACATCTAGTAATAGTTATCAACTATTACTGAGAATTTAATGATTGTAATTATCAAGGGCTTTGAGCCAACATTACAACACCAGAAGACATCTCTGGTTTCGATTCATAAATGAGGATTTTTGGTTAAGAAATAAATTTTCTCAAATTATGATTTTAAATTATAATTCTTGATAAATATAAATTAATCAATAATCATAATCCCAACACCACTATGACCAGAATAACTCACTACTTAATTTTACCAAAGCAAATAGATTCCATACTGGGGAAATAAATCTACTGGTTTGTATTTCTTAGCTGACAACTACAGGGGTTGGACAATGAAACTGAAACACCTGGTTTTAGACCACAATCATTTATTAATGGTGTAGAGCCTCCTTTTGCGGCCAATCCAGCAGCAATTCGTCTTGGGAATGACATATACAAGTCCTGCACGGTGGTCAGAGGGATTTTAAGCCATTCTTCTTGCAGGATAGTGGC